>PVJX010004084.1:0-99196 GCA_004027295.1 Dolichotis patagonum | reverse complement strand
AACTGCCACTTTGTGCTTGGTTCCAGCAATCCCTCCTGGGCTGCATCCCATGACAATCAGTAAGCCACCACCACTCCTGGGAGTGGGAGAGTCACCAGTGATGGGACTAAGTGGAATCACATCACTCTACTTGTGGTCCATTCTGTAAAATAGCTGGCTTACATTATCCGAAAAGGACAGCGTGTGGGAACCAGAAGACTTGAGGGTTGGCTTCAGGTTACAGGCAAAGAGGAAATGGAAATTCAGTGCAACTCACATTGCTTGATTGTATCCTAGATGGGTAAGAAACGTAGAAAGGACATTACAGGCACAATCTGGGACATATGACTGAGGATCATGTGCTAGATAATAGCTGTCTAAAGTACTGAATGAGAGCACAGTTGTAGTTGTGCAGGAAAATGTCCTTATTCTTAGAAAAGACGTTCTAAGGTATTGAAGATTAAAGAATGATACCATTACCAACTTATTTGCAATTAGCTTCAGAAAAAAAGGGAGAAAAAGTATATAGAAAAAAACAGATGAGACAAATGAGGCAAATGATGACAGTTGGTGACTCTAAGGTAGAGTATTCAGGTGTTCCTTGTGTTATAATTATGACTTCTAATAGGTTTTAGTTCTTTAAAAGTGAGAATGCTTTACTCTTCCTGGTGGCTGATCTCATGCAGACTAAGTGAGCTCAGGATAGACAATGGATCCACCAGCCCACATCATCTGTGATTTGCTATAACTTGCCCCATCAGCCTTTCACCATGGGACAGAGGGTATGTAGCGAAAGGCCCAGACTGAGGCTTTGTTGGAAACTTGAGTCAGGTGCCTTCTATTTGGAGTCTGAACTAACAGGCCACAATTCCACACCTGACAGCTTGGGAAGCTAACCTAGACAGGAGGGTGAAACCTGCTTCTCTTTACACAAAAATCAAGACCTACAGCCACCTGCTGCACACAGGCCATTCCATGAAGGCCGGGAGTGTTGGAGCCATTGAAGTGAATACACGTGTGGGGCTGTGGCATGGCTGTGGCATGGCTGACCTGAGAACAAGGAGACGCCTCAGGGGACAAAATAGGCCACAGCTGGGGACACCTGGCTCCAACCCCAATTAATAGGGTGGAGATTGTAGCTGTAGGCATTTCACGCCTGTAGTGGGGTTCACCTGGAGACTCTCTCCTAGGATAGTTCTCTTTAATTAGCCTTGTCTGTTGCATGGAGGGGTTCTTGAACCCCCTCCCAAGGTCCTGCTCAGATTTCCTGTGTTTTCCACTCTAACCCCTTCCTTGTTTGAATACTAAATAAATACTAGCCACCCAGAGACATTGTTTGTCTTAGCCACCAGAGTCTCAAAATCTGCAGAGGGTTTTGAGCCACCTGGAGCCCTAAAATCACACCTCACACCTATCTCATTTATTTTAAGACTTCACCATACACTCATTTGGGAGACTGGAGATCTAGGCCAGGTCCCTGATTCATGAGGGTTCGGGGGTCACCAAGTTGGGATGAGTGCTGGGTGTTCATTTACAGGGGTGAAGGCTGTTATTAGTGTGAGGAAATGAGATGGAGATGAAATGGAATCATAATTATGAGAGTTGGGGAGTTTATTTCAAAGAACACTTTTAGTCACAGATGGTTGAGAACTGCAGAACAGGCCCCAGCACCCCAGCATCCCAGCTGATTACAGGAAGGAGGGGCTTGCTAATGAACACACTGATTTTCCAGCTCCTCAGAACAATAGCAAATGTTTTTTGCTGTTATTAATTGGGATCCCACAGCAGGTGTGGGGGATGGGAGGCACTGGTGATTCTAAGTTTATCACTGGGAATTAGGTGAATAGAAAAAGAATGTGAAAAGTGGGAGGAAGGTCATGGAACAGAGGAGCAAGAGTACAGGCAGACTCTCCTCTGACCCTCACGCTGATCCCTGGGAAGCTTGACCCTTTTAAACAGCAGTTTTCCTCACTGGTAAAAATTAGAGCAGTAACTTTCCTTTCTATAGATAGCATGAGAGATAAATAAAATAGTTGATAGGTGGAAAAAGTACTTGTAAGCTTTCTAGTGCCACACATTGTTTTACTTCAAGAAAAAAAATTTGTAAGAGGTATGTTTAAGCACCTGTGTATGGCAGGCTCTCTGCTGGGTTCATGGAATACGGCAGTGAACTGGAAAATACAGTCCCTGTCCCCATGGAAATGTTAGTGCCGTGAGGAAGCGCATTGGCCAAGAAAGCCTGAAACAGAAATGACTGAGAAGTCAGGGAAAACGTGGGCAGCAGCATCGCCAGGGAGAACCACTGTGAGCCACCGGCCTCCTCCCCAGAGGTGGCTCAGGGGTTTGAACCCTGGCCCTGGACAGCCAGGTGACAAAGGTCTGGAAGCTGTGAGGATGGGGTGACCTGCGCTTCCCTGTAGGAAGGACAAGCCAAACGTCTTGCCTGGGCTTAAGCTGGCCCAGCTGCCTGTTTTGTAAGGCCTCTCTGGTGCCCACTTCCTGATTACTGACAGCATCTTAGTTCAGGCATTCCTCGCCCTTAGGGGGCTGACACCCTAACAACAAAACTTACTTTCCCCCAAAATATACAGGTCCCAAATAAAGAGGCAGGGCTCCTTCCCTGGAACCCCCTGACACCCCACAGTGCATCCAGTCGCAAGCCCAAGCATCCCCCTCTGGGGCTGCCCAGCCCCCTGGCCCACTGGCAGCTCGTTGCCTTTAGAACTCTGCTGTGAACCTGTGTCCAATGGCCACGTGGTACTTACCCCCAAGCTGGCCTGACACCCCTTTACCCTTGAAATGCAGTACTCCTGGAAGCTGCTGAATGGCCTGGCATGTCAGAGAGCCCAGTGGTGGCACTGAGTCCCCAGGGCTGCTTCATGAGCTGAGGTTCTTCCTCTTATAAGGGTGGCTGCACTGGCCCAGCTGCAGAGCAGTGGCTGGGAGTGATGGGGACTGCATCCTCTAACACCTGCAATATCTCCAACTCCTTTGACTTCTGCTCTGTCAAGCCAGTGTGCCCTTGTTATTTATCAGTCTGTGCAATGAGCACGACCATCCTCTGTGTTCTGTAAAAAGTTCCTGAAGAGGAGCAATAAGAGAACTTGCTGAGGGCTTGCACACCCAGCGGTGGAATTAGATCATACACTTTTCATTTTGCCTCTAGGATTCAAACCAATTCTCATCCCTTTTGGTTTAGAACCTATAAATTCACACGCAGATGAAATCAGGGAATGGCTTCTGCTTCATAAGGAAATTTTTTTTGTCATGTACTCTCTATTCATGACTTCACAAAAGAAAGAAGGGAATAAAATTCACATGTTTGCAAGAAACTGCCGTGTCTTTGAATATTTCCCATAAGCAGAGAAATCAGGTTTAAGAAAGTTAAATTTTCCTCATACAAAAGAGCACATTTATTGATGGCAGGGGCAGATAAACCACTAAGTAAATGTTCCTTCGGGTTTTTTTTAAAACTTCATTATTTTTCCCAGTCTCTGGAACCAACTGATCCCTACTCCACCCCACTTCAACTCCACTGTAACCCTCAATACAATGGACAAGTGGGAAAAGCCTGTGCTTGGGCAATGGACAAGTGGGAAAAGCCTGTGCCTGAGTTAGTATACGCACACACTTGTATGACATAGATTTGATCTGTGCCAGAGATATCAAATATCAGCGAGTTCTATATCCTAAGCACTTGATGTGCATTAACTCATTTAATTCCACAACAATATAAGGAAATATCTCAAAATATGATGGCAGTAGGCTCAAAAATGAGGTGCTTCAAAGTCCCAGGGCACGTCTGTCCTGGGAAAAGCCTTGAGCAGGCCCAAGCCTCATTTTTCCATGTATGTACCCTGGGAAAATGGCAACTACTTGGCGGTACTGTCTCAGAGCAATGGGGATTCAGGCTTGTCTGGCTCCAGTGCTGCTCACTCTTACCCACTTTCAGCCATGCTAAGTGGGGTGCAATGGGCACCAGCCCAGAGGCAAGGGTCTGGGGGAGGGAGTTTGTGGAACCCACCAGTGAAACCCAACTCCTTCCTCCCACAAAGTGACTACACTGGCATCTGCCAGATGGCCTGAGCCCCAGGAAAGGCACCAGTTGCATAACCCAACCCCAAAACCTATGGGTTTTCTATCATGGGGGCAATTCCTGTACAATTCCTATAACCCCAGGAACTGATAAGATGCAATAATTGGAGAGACTCAATGTTGCTGAACTGAAAATTTTGTGAAGTCAATTGAGAGAAAAATCAATGCAAGATTTTTTTTGCCATAACGAAAAGACAAGATTCCCACACAATTAAGAATTGGGCTGTGGTTTTCATGCTCTGCCTGTCTTGTTCTCCTGTTTCTGTGCCGCAATTGTTCGTCAGAAATAATTAAACATTTTCCCATGGGCAACAATTATTTGCTTCAAATATTATGAGTAAGGAGAATACATTTATAATTACCTAACCTTTCTGAAGGTGAAAATATATATTATCCTTTGATAGAAGAGAAAAAGGAGTTCCTAGGCCTGCCAGCGAGCTGTACTCCATCCATCCTGATTACACTAATTGCCTTAAGGAATAGAACAATACTTTTCTGCACACCAGACCTTCTCTTTCATTTTCTGTAACTTTCAGAAATCAAATCATGGTTCCTCTTTCTTGTTGCTTTTGTAAGTTCTTAAATAGCTAGCCTGTAGCTATTAGGGTTGTCAGAGGGCACCTCTGAGTTGCCCCAATGTTATGATATAATGAGAATGGCAAGGTCTCTCTTTCCTTTGGAAAGTGTTTTATTGTTCACCACATAAATACACAAACCATGAACCCAGTTTTTTTCATACCTTCACTGGTTTCCTTAAATTCACACACAGTAAAAACAACAAAACCATAATCAATAAGCAACAAAGTAATAAACAATACATTAGTAATCTCAATAAGGAAGACTTACTGAGGTTGGCTTTCTGAGTGATTTGGGTACATTGCTTCATACAAGAATTCCATGTCCAGGTGTCATACAGTGATTCCTTGAGGAAGGGTACTATCAACGTTCTCCCTTAGCGATGTGAGACCTGAGCCCCAGGTACCAAGCAATTGTCCAGGGTCACATAGCTAGCAAACTGTAAAACTAGAGTTTGGTCTGCAAACTATCCTTTTAACTCCCACCCTGAAGCCTCTATCGAATGTCTCCATCCAGTCATTTGAGCCCACTATTTTCTATCAACTGGCAAAAGGCATATTTTCTATGAAATTCTTAGCAAAGAGTTGACTAAAGTCACAGCTTCATGTTAAAGCTCATGTTTCTAACTTGTCTGGCCTCTCCGTTAGTTCTCAAGTCTACCTACTCGTAGCATTGATAGTAATAGTAGCAATCCCCCTCCATGAGTGTGTGCCCCACACTAAGTACTGACCTAGGACCTTCCCTTCCTTCCTCCGCTGGCTGCATGATAATGATGCAGCGTGAACAGTGTTATCTTTGGCTCAGCAGTTAGAAACTGAGGCTTGGAAATGTGACATAGGTCACAGATTCCCGAGGCCACACAGCTAGCTACCTGAATGCTTTCTTTCCAAACCCTCTTTCCTTATTTTAGGAAAATAAGGGTTTTTGGTAATTCTTTTGAGTTTTGGTAACTCTTCCACAGGCTCTGAAGTTGCATAAAATTTTGTTGAAATTCTATAGTTTGCTTTAAAAAGAACAGTAGTGCGCGTGTTTTCACTTGCATTGTCACTGGTACAGGATGTTATCTTGGACAAGTTCCTGTCTGACTCAGGTTACTCCGTAACAGCAGGAGGAAGGCTGTGTCTGGACTGCCAGCTCATCCTCAGAAGGACACTAGCAGTGCTACAACATTTAAAATGCAAGTGTTTCCTTCTCAAGGAAGGCCTCTTTCTCCTGATTTTGCAAATGTTCTAGAGGCAGTGGTACCCCCAGGGGTTAAGTCACCGGCTACAACCTGGTGTTGAGCCTCAGTTCCAGCTCAACCGGCTGTGTGAACTTGGGTAATTATTTACCCTTTCTCAGCTTCCTCGACGATCCTGTTGGGATCATCAGTTACAGCGCCTGCCCTACCCTATGGGCTGTTGCTATGGGTGAGTAAATAGGTGCCACACCAGGACCACGGAACGTGACTCATGAGCTCCATGCAAGAGTGGGTCATGGTGACTGGCGGCCATTCACCATCTTGAATTTCACTTGTAATTTGAGAAAGACTTATTATTTCTTTTTAAAAGGACAGCTCTTTACTATTTTTTCCCAAATTCAAAGGGTTGCCATGCTTTTTCATCTTCATTTCTCAGAACTGTATCCAGCCATTCTAGTAAAGATGTGAGCACTGTAGCCTTCCAAGGTTTTTCGCAGCATCCCAGCCAGCTGAGGTCTGCACTGCAGCATCTTGCTACAATTGACACGGGCTTCTCTGCCCGTTGTCTTTAAACAGTGTGATGCTGTATCTGAGCAGGCTGTAAAGTTTTAATTGGTGCAGCTGATAAGCCTCTCCCCAGTTCTACCCTCACACACCCTGAGGTGTTGGAGGTTTACGTTGCAAAGAAAAATTACCTCCTGACTGATCACTTCCCTTTTGTTGCTGCCCTTACACTTTTCTCCACAGGACAGCCAGACTGATCTTTTCAAATGTAAATCAGATATGAAGGTTCCACTTAAACCTTTGCAACTTCTCCCCATTGCTCTAAGACTCCAATCTCTGCTCTAAGACTCCTATGGAGTGGACCTCTCACATCTAGTGTCAGCCCATGGGCCTCCTCCACCTTCAGAGACACATCACAGCTCCCCTAAGGCCAGGGTGTTCACCAGTGTGAGCCCCACTGCCTGGAATATTCTATCTGGCCTACTTACTGGCAAGGCTGGCATTTCCCACTCTATGGGCTTAAGATCGCCCTTCCTTAGTGAGGCCTGCCCCAGCCACCCTACCCAAATAAGCTCATGTGCCCAACCCACCACCCTCATTCCTGGTTTTAGCCCATTTCACCTTTCCCAGGCTGCTGTCATTTTACTTCTTACTTGCTTGTTTCTTGCCAGCCCTTCCTTCTAGACAGAGTCTGGCAGTGGGCAGGGACCAGGGCTGTGTGCCCCCAGTTGTGTCCTGATTGTAGATGGAGAATCCCGGTCACACCTGCAGCGATCAGTGGATCAAAGGCTCTCTGAGTTGCCTCCACAGCACCTCATCCAACCTTCACTGAATGTTGGCTCTGCTCTAAATGCCATTTGCTGATTTACCTGATTCCTTTACTTTTTCTCTAAAAAGTAAAACCAGTCTTGGATTGGATTGCTCATTGTTATGGGTTGTGTTCGGATGAATCCCCCACGCCTCAACCAGTCATGGAGGCAGCTGAATGTAGCATTTGTGATTAGTTCATCATCTAGCGCTGGGATTGGTGGTGTGGGTGCTACACCTGCCCTGGGTGATTAACTGGCATACAGCGGAAGGAGGTGAAGAGACACGTTTTCCTACTTTTCGCCCTTTTCGTTCGTTATTGCTCCTTGTGGCTGCGATAAATGGCTGCCCCTCAGCCACACCACCCTGCCTTGGAGCCAGCTGAGTGTGGACTAAAACCTCCAAAACTGTAAGATAAATAAACCTTTCCTTCTCTGATTTTGGGTGTCAGGTACTTTGTCTCAACAACAAGAGAAAAGTAATCAAGACACTCATCAATGGCTCCGATCTTCATTGTAGATTTCTTTCAGGCTTCTGACTGGGAAAGGTAAAATTTCTCCTAGGAGTTTTTTATATATATCCCTGAAATACAGTCACTCCCCAACTTACAAACAAGTTCAGTTCCAGGAGAATTGTTGCTAAGTCAGGGTCATCTGTAAGCTGACAAAGTGAGCATAATACAGTATAGCTGTGAAAGTTCACAACTCACATGTCCAGAAGTCAGGCACTTACTGTATAATATTTACTTGAGTGCCTTAGGACCTTTTGTGAAAGCACCAAGAGTCGGTGAGGGTTGGGTGGAGCTGTGTTCTCCATGGTGGTCCTCTACCTGCTGCATCAGGGTCCTAGTCCCAGAGCAAACACTGTAGAGCTTTCAGAGATAACAAACAGCTCACTAGGGCATGCAGGCCATAGTTTTGCCTCCACTGCACTAAGAGGTTCAGTTAGTGCAGCAGGAAGTCTGGGGCGAGGCTGCAGCCAGCGCTTACATAGCTGGCAGGTAGGTGACCCTCAGGCTTAAGACCTGCTGAAAAGAGCCAATGTTGTCAAGGAAGATGGGGAAAGTTGCAGTTTTGGTGGTTTGGAAAAATGTGATGAATCTCTGCTGTGTGCCAGTAATTGCCCCACATGCCTGCCATTCAGAGTCTCAATAGACAAGGTCCCCGGCTTAAGGTCCTCATGAACTTGGGAGGAGAGACCAGCAAGGAAACAGCATCTTTCACGGTACTGTGGTGCTCATTAGGATAAAGGAATGCAGGAATACCTGCAGAGGCTCAGGGGGGACTCATCAGTTGAGAGTGTTTGAGAGTAGCATAGAGTAAAGGTTAAAAAAAATAGACTTCAGAGACAATACAGTCAAATCTAAAGCCATCTCTACTCTTTACCACCTGTGTGATCCTGGGGTCAGCTACTGAGCCAACCTGTGCTCAGGTTTCCTAGCTTAAAAGTGAAAATAATAATACAACTAGTAATCTGGAGGGATCAGTGAGTTAATAAATAATCAGCCCTCAAAACAGTGCCTGGCTCATCAGAAGTCCTCAAGAATCATCATTTGCTGCTTGTGTTATCATCTGACTGCAAGCAGCAACATCTGGTTCATTGCAATGGGTGGGCAAAAGTGGTGATCCAGAAAAGGTGTCTGTGGTTATTGGTATCAGTTCACAAGTTTGCTACTCAAAGTATGGTTCCTGGCCCAAAAACATCAGCATCACCTAAGGATGCGTTAGACACACAGCCTCTCCACCCCACCACAGGTTACAAAATCAGAACCTGTATGTTAACAAGATCCCCAGGTAATTCTATTATGCAAATGTTTAGAAATTGAGAGGCACGGATGTAGACAGATGAGTGGTTCTGAACCCTGGCGGAGCAGATCTGAAGAAAGGAAGCAGAAGCAGAAGCACTGAGCTGTGAGACAGAATTGCCTGTTGGTCTAAGCAGTGGGAGTGACACTGTGGATTTCAGACAGGAAGTCATGGAGAGCTGAACCTCTTCACAGGCAGGTTGGAAGGAGGGAAGCCTGGATTCAATTCACAGTCACATTCCATTGGAGAAAGCATGACCTGGTGCCCATTAAATTCCAGAGAGAGAGGGGGCACCAGGGACTGGAGAGGGAGGTAAAAATCCTGACAGAAGGATCTAAGCAGAGCTGGAGGCAGGAGGTAGTGAAGGTAGGAGGAGGAAACAGGCTTGGGGACGCCAGGAAGGGGACTCAGGCGAGAGAGACAACATAAAAGAGAAAGGGGGAGAACAGCTCAAAGTGAATCGGTTTGGAACATCTGTGACTGTAAAAAGCTGTCTTCATAACCATTTCCAGGCTTCTCTCTGGATTGGTTTTCCATCTACACAGTGAAGGGCTGTTATTCTCCTAGGAATTTCTTGCAGTGCACCCAGTGAGCATTTGGTACTGTTTCCTGCCCCACAAGGACTTGGGAACAAAATGTCCTATCTGATCCTGGGAAAGATGGTGGTGTTCTTCTTCCTTGTCTGATGTCTCTACAGTCTGTTTAATTACAGCCAAGCTTCAGTTTCCCCACTCCCTTAAGGGATGAGTCACACCAAGTGAACAAAGCTGTCAGCTGATCTTCATGCACAGGAATATTCTCTTTTGAGATGTATTTTAATGAATTAGTTTAGTGCTTCTTTAAAGCAATGGGGCCCTTTTAAAAACAGAATTAACATGGAGTCCTAACATATAAGAGAAAATAAAGAGTTACTTTTTGTTAAGAAAAGAGAGAACCAAGTCTACTGCACTTGACTTTTAACTTATGAATAACTTGGTCCCTGAGATTAATCCATAAACTTTTTGGAGCCTGTTGAATAGTTTTTAAACCATTGTTTTAAAATAAACTTACACCCTATATCAGTGACTTCTTAAAGAGTCAAACATTATTTTTTCACAACTTGGACTTTATTATCAAAGTCATTTTGATATGATTGAATAAGTACAAGTAACTTCCAACAAAAGTGGCAGAAACCTAACTGCTTAATGTAAGCAAAATTTTGCCTTTGTTGGTATTTGCAGCTAGGAAGTGCCAGAGTGATGGTTGTTTATCAGGCAAGGTCCTATCCAGCTACTAAAGTGACTTTATCAGGATCACTCTCTCTGTTGATTTTTTTCCTGTCTCTGATTTTAATGGGCCAACATGTAGCTGTATCCGCTCCTGCTAAAGGGAGCTCTGTGTATAAACAGTAAACATAATTTTGGCAGTTCTAAGGTAAAATACTTTATAAATTTTGATCCAAGAGGAATAAAGGCCCCTGTCCTCAGTGTCCACGTACTGATCCGTACAGAATTAATGGCACTGTGCATCACATGCTTAACCACTGAATGCCGGATCCTGTAAGATCCTATAGGATGGACCAAGTGGGACAACTGTCCAACTGCTGACAGGGTGCTGCCCAGAATAAAGAAGTAGATGTCCTCTACAGCCCTACAGGCTCTCCTCAGAAATATTACTGAATTCTAACTGTGTGCTCAGCCTTGTAGCAGAGATCAAAGGTGAAACAGAAAAATATCCGCCACAGCTTAACACAGTGTGATGAGTTGTGACCACGAGGAACACACCAGGAGTTCTAGGAGATGTGACTGTGACCTGAAGACAGGTACAGTTATTCAGACACAAGGAAATGAGGAAAGGCTTGGCCCAGGAGGGGACCGGTGCCAGGACTTGCGCAGGGGTGAAGGAGAAGGGTCTTAGGTGGGAGGAGCAGAACATGGGAAGGCATGGAGGTCCGAACAGGGGCCAGGTGGTCACATATGGAAAGGCGGGATCAGAGACCTGGCAGCAGAAGAGACTGTCCTTCTTTGCCTGGTCTTCGCACTCCTCCCTTGTCTGTTACCCCTCAAGGATGGGAGACAGGGGAATTGCTCTCTTGTGGCCACTGTGCAGCCTCCCTTAGCAACTGCTTCCCTGCTGTGGCTCTGTTCATCCAACTCGGCTGGCCCACAAGCTCCAGCCCCCAGACATCACTTGTCCAGTCCTTAATCACCTCCCCACCAGCAATGCCACCCCAGCCCTCCTGTTCTCCACTTCCTCTGTCTTATATTGTTTTTCCTACTGCTTCTTCTATGCTTTTCAGCCTTCTTTTAAATAACACCATCAGCCAATCAGAATGTTCCTCTTCTTCAGTCATATATTTTTCTCCAACCTGAGCTACAGTTGGTAGAAAAAGTCCCATGTGCAGCCCAAACCACAAAGATAGATTCATTCAATCAGAGGTGGGATCTGGACTTCACCAATTTGTGAAGTTCCCAAGGTGGCCCCAGGATGCACTGAGTTTGGGAAGCAGAACTCTGCTTGACGCCAGAATTCCCACACACTTGCGAGGCATGACGTGCTTCTCGTAGAGGCCTATTCATGGGCTCCTGCTGGCGTCCTATGGATGCTTTGGATGCCAGCAGTCTGGTCCCTTGATAACCACCAAGACTTTGCTATAAAAAGTTTCTGTGACCTATCCCTAGGTTGTTATCCTGTTGTGTTGTTCAAAATGAAATTATGTTTTAGCCTTCCGGACACCTTTTTTTGCAAATCAGTGTCAGGTAGAGGAAGGCTCCTGTCACGTGAGCAGCACATATAGTGCTTTAAAGGTCAAAGATGTGTCAGAAAATTAGCTTTCAGCTATTGAAATACATTGATTTAATACACACACAACATAAAGTGTTGTCTTACGGCATGTGACCATCGGTGCATATATGATAGCCCATTAGGTATATCTCAGGCACTACTCATGGGTTATCTTGGCAACGTGGTAGAAAAACCCTGGTAAATGCAGGTAGCACTGGTAAGAAATTGCAGTTAAGAGCACTTATTTACAGTGTCTACCTAGGATAAGTGTTGCATTGCTGGGTACTTTTATTACAAATCTTCACAACAACCCTGGAAAGTGGGAGACTCAGACTCATAAAAGGAGGGGAGCTCATCCCAGATCACACTGTTGCAAGTGCTAGAACTAAGTAGGAGATCAGACAGTCCCAGCTCTGCACTATTAGTAGCGCTTTGCGACCAGTGCCCTCCAGGGCCCGGAGCACACTTTGTGGGACAAGGCACTAAGTGCAGGGCTGCCCAGAACCCTGACTGCATGCATAGACTGCTGATTCCTTTCCAGAGAACATGTTGATTTGACAACTGAAGTGTGGTAGCTCAGGGTAATTTGTAGTTTTTGTTACAAGCTAGTTCAGATGAATACCCTTATTTTTCCATTATCTGATTTGAGTGCATTGTATTGGAGGTAAAAGACAAGAATGGGTTTGTTTCTTTGAACAGTTGAACGAGGGAGAAGAAAAGAATAATAAGCTTTTGAGCACAGATATTTTTATTTATACAGCATTGTCAAAATAGAGGACTACAAATTCCCTATCACTCTTACCAAAAGATTACAAAGCACATTTTGTTCCTTGTTTTTCAGTTGGTCAAAACTTGTGTCTCCAAATCATTTGATGTCTGGGAGTAAAACTGAACTCACTAGCAAAATGTCTATTTTGATAAATCAGGAACAAAAGACCAAAACTAATGACTTCCTCAATGGAAGGTGCCCTGGGAAATATAATATAGAATAGTGGAATCAGGAGCTTGTTTACCATGATTCTGTGTATCCATCTGATGGGGAGTATAAATAGGTGTCTATACACAAAGGAACCCAGGGAATAGCGAGGCAGGGAATAATTGACTTGTCTTGGTATGTTTGTGAATGTGCATTTTTATCTGATGGCAAATAAGCTGTTGGCCTTTGGGTCAGTCACCCACTGTACAATATCCTCAGCCTCATATGCACCAAGATAGTGTGCCCACCCCCAGCCCCAAAGAAAACATTTCAAACTGGCATTCATCGTCTACTGTCCTGGTTTGGGCCCTACGGTGAAAGCCACCTACTGCAACTGAATGCCACTCAGCAGGCAAGAAGCGATTTGCAATATAATTTAAATGAAGGGTTGGATCCCTTTCCCATTTAGAGCACACCAGTATGGAAAACTGATTGTCAGGCGTTCTGGTGATGTGCATCGACTTGGCTATTCACTCAGAAAATGAAGTTTCCTGAGACACCAGCACATTTAATTTATTTTTTTCCCTGTGAAGTTAACTTCAGCTTGCTAAATACAATGACTATCCAAATGGCAGAAAAACCAACACCATTAATTTTAATGCTTATAATGTAATGGAGGGAGATTATATTCATTTGGGATTTTTCTTTTTAATAGAATGTTTACTTGCCCCTCTCCTTATGCGTTAATTATTATTTTGTCTCCATAATGCTCTGCTTGCATCCGAGCAGCCAAACTGCACTTCTGTTGATGTCCTGAATTTCAGAATTGCTGGTGAATCTAGCATTTTTGCAATGTTTATGTCACTAAAGCATCAAGAGCTTGGCAGTGAATGCATGTCTGTTAAGAACACAACTGCTGCCCCATAGAATCCTCCCATATATTTATGTAAAACATTTAGTTTTCCTACAGTTTCTTTTCTAGGCTTTAATTGTCAGTTTAAATTAAAATTTGTTGATTTTTCCTCTGTTATCAGTCAAGTACCTACTTTTAGTTCACTGACATATGCAGTTAATAGACTGTTAGTGTACCCCACTCAGATCAGTATTGTGCTTAATTGGAAAGATTAACTATTGAGACGTAGCTTCCCATTTTAGGGAAGCTCACAGTTGGAGTAGGTTTTGCAACCAGGAGCTTCAGCAAAGGCACGCAGAATGGGTGGTAGAAGAGAGTTGGATGTAGAAAGTAACAGGGTGCCATGGAGGGAACTCCCCCTAAAGAGGGGATCCTGGAGGAAGACTTTGCAGAGCAGAGATGCTACAACTGGATGCCGGAGGCCAAATGCTGAGTTAATCAACTTGGCATTGGAATGGTGGATGAGGAGAGGAAAGGACAGCTCAGGCACAGGAAAGCACATGCATAGGCAGAGTGGTGCTGAAAGCTTTTGATTGAAAAACTAATACAGGTGCTCGTGATTTAAAGGAGGCTACACCCCAGTAAGCCTGCCTTCATTTGAAAATACCGGAAGCTGACAATGCACTGAATCTGCCTAACCTACAGAACGCCACAGTTTGGGAACACAGTGCACTGCAGAGATCGGGTTGTTGCCTCCCGCCGCATGGCTGACTGGGGCCACATCTCCTTGCTGCTGCTCAGCATGGAGCAGGACCAAGTGAGGAAAAGAGGATTAAACCACACATTGCTAGCCTGACAAGAGCTCAAAATTCAAAATACAGTTTCTCCTAAATGGAGATACCTTTATTTAATCACAAAGTTGGAAAGTCATAAATCTCATCATCCTAAGTCTATACGTGCTTTTTAAATAATAATTTAAATTGATATTTGCTGAGCTCACCATTTTCCAGCAATTCTTATATCTGCAACTGCCAATCTTGCAGGGACCCATCAAAGTGGGTATCAGCAGCATCTCAATTTTACAAATAAATTAATGCCTCAAGAGGTGCGGTAACCTTCCAGGTCATAGAGCTGGTGGCGTTAGGATCAACTGGAATCCAGGTTCTTTGACTATGGAGCCTTCGGGTTTAAATCTTATGCTCATGGCCTCTGCCCTCTAGAACTCTCAGTCCAGCTGCTGCGATAAGATAGAACCCACCATGTGACTGTGTCTAAGAGGGGACAGTAATTGTACAATGAGTCATGGAAAGGGTTAATTTAAACAAGAACTATCGACAGTGCTTAGGACCGTGCCTGGGACATTATAAAACATGTGTTAACTGCTGGTGTTATGATGATTAATATCTTAATAACGTAAGAGTCCAAGAGTACTTTGGAATCCTGCAGCACAGAGTTCACTTTCGAGGGCAATTACCAATAAACACACTTTGGAACTAGTAACCCTGGGTGGCTTAATGATGGAATTCTTAGTAAAATCACTCCAGTCAGTATATAGTGGCAGCTGCCTGTTTTCCTAGCTACTCCGAAGCCAGAGGCAGAGGGATCACAAGTTTGAGTCCAGTCTGGGCAACCCAGTGAGATCCTGTCTCAAAATATAAAATTAGAGGAGGAGGTATCCTTAGTGGCCTGCTCTTTTGGCTACAACACACTCACATTTTCTTTTTTTTTTAATTTTATTACTTAGGGTCTTTCGAGCACATTATCAATATTTGTAGAATAAGTTTTTAGTGAAAGTGATAGATAAAAAGTGAGAAAAATGTATTAACACATTCTTCTTAGGGTTCTGGTTCTCAATCCATGTAGCCCAGCATTCCTGCAGTTAAATTGCCAGTGTCTCCTTTTATTAAGATGGAAAGAATTGGTCTCACTGTTTGATTTCCTGTATACACACATCCTCCCCCAGGTTACCTCTGTGCCTGTACCTGTTATGACATATGTACAAAATAATCTACCATCCCCTGAAATAAGAGTTAACCAATAAAAGAGTTTGGTCTTTGAAGAAAGAGTGCCAGGTGCTCAGACCGAAGTCCTGGCTCTATTTTTACAGTTGCTGTCACAAAGGATTGCCTGAATTCTGTATGTTTTTGTTTCCTTATCTGCTAAATGACAACAATAATAGTACCTAGATGGCGTGTTGCTGTTAAGAATAAATATATTAAAAACTGTATTTAAAAAACTAGTCTTTCACTAGATAGCAACATTATTTTTCTTACTACTGTGACTTCTATATAGTGTCCCTTCAGATAAAAAATTGTGATTGGTCCTGTCGGTACAGGTGTGGAAAAGTCCTTTCAGACACTTCTAAAGAAAATAAAATCATACTACTTTTCTGGATGGTGATTTGATATTGTATATCAAAACATAACATGTACATTTTCTTGTATATGTATCATGCAATATTCCCACTTCGATGCATTTATGCAGTAGACAGTTTCATACAAATGAAAAGTGTATAATGCATGTATATCTTTTGCGTTTAGGCTTGTATATGTATAACCCAGTTGGAATAAAGAGTGTATCTTAGTCACTTGCTGATTGCTGAAACAAAAACCTGGCACCTGCAACTTAAAGGAAAGCAATGTGTTTTGGCTCAAGTTTCAGTTCCTGATTGGCTGACTCCAAGGCAGGACAGCATGGCATGGGGACATGGCAAGGAAGGTTGCTTGTGGCTTGGTGCAGAGAGGCAACAAGGGTTAGGGGAGGAGCTGGAACGGGAGATAAAGCCTTGCAGGGTGTACCCATAGCAACCTACCTCTTGCAACAAGACCGTGACAGTAAGTCAGCCATGAACCCATAGCCCTAATTCAGTCACTGTCCAGAAACCCCATATATAAGTCCATGAGGCTCTTGAGGGACCTCTACACATAAAACATTAACAGTGCTTTCTCATATCCTCCCCACAGTCCAACACAGTGCTAGGCACAGAGCCCCTAGAAAATGTCCTTTTGTTTAGCCCAGTGCAGTCCCAAAGTGTGCCCACCTGCCTGCACCACACACACCACAGGTGACCTCTTCCCCCTGACCATCCTGATGCGTGTGCCCTCCTTTCTCCCCATTTTGCTCTTGAAATTGACATCCGCTTTCTTTGTTGCAGCTACTTCCTTGGCTTCCTTAAATGACAATTCCTGACTTGTGGCCTGGGCAATCTCAGAAAACCATCATCCAATTTCTTCAATCCAGACCCCAGGGGTCCTGCTTTCCCCAGAGTCACCTCTGCACGGCTGGGACACATTGACTGAAGCACTTCTGAGATCGGGGTGAGTAAAGCATTGGATTCTTTCATGAAAATAGCACCAATCTTCCCCTTGCCTCGCTTCCTTCCACTTCTGAGTGTGATTTTGCATTTCTCAAAAGCTGTTTCCAATTCTCTTCCTTTCTGGACAAACTGTGGCTCCGCGGTTAATACTCCCAGGTTTCTTATTTGTTTAATCGCTGACGTGTGCAGGAGGTGTTGGCCAGCAGAATCAGGGCACAGCGGGGCCTGCCTTTGTTCTCCTGTGTGGTTCCATTCAGGGCAACTTGTCTCTGACGTAGATCGGAGACTAAATGGATTAGAATAAAACCAATTTAAAGGAAAAAAGAAATGTTCACAGAAACAGAAATAGAGAATCTTGCTATCTTGGCTGCCTAAGATCTGCAGACCTCACCAAGGAATTTAAAAAGTAATGTTTCTTATCATAAGTGACAGAAATATGCTGCTTTCTGCATCAATAGATATGAAGATTAAAGGGTCTGACTGTATTAAACAATTTCGCATGGCATCAGGCACTTTGGGCTGTGCTCTCTGCCTTATTACCCTTCATCTTGTGGCTATTTCAGGCCCAATTTAAGAATACAATGCAGTCTGGCTTTGCAAATTGACATCCTTTAATTTAAACTGTCTTGTGGGAGAATTAAGAAATTATGGAACAATTATTCCCCCTTAGTTGAAAGCTGGATGACATCCTGAGATTCTTGTACATTAGCCATTTGAATTGATTAAGCCACATAATTGAATTACACCTTTGCCCCCATAATATCTTGTGGCAAATATGTTGGTGTTTCGTGTTGGGAAAATGCTCTCATCAAAAGCTAATGGGGCTGGGATTGCAGATTGACCTGGGTGTCAAAGCAAACCTCAGAGCAGGGTGGGCCGACGCTTAGAGGTTTTTGTGGGGGAGGTGGACTAGCAGAGGGAATGTTCCATTTGGAGTCACAGTGGCAGCTCACAGATCAAGAGCATATGCGTGATATAGTACGCTTCTGCCCCAGCCCGGCTCACCATTGGCCTCTAGCATTCAGTGAGAGAGTGCAGTGTGTTCTCCAAGCTTTCTCTAGTATCTCCCAGGAACAACAAAGCCGGGGCTGGAGTACTGTGCTCTTCCTTTTGGTGTCATGGCTTTCCATCAGTGCTGAGATCGTGGTAACCAACCCCGTGGTGACCAGTGTGCTTCCCCAGAGAGGGAGACCATGCTGGAAAGCCAGTCCAGCTCACAGGGCCTAGCAAACGGCCTCAAGAGGTGTGTGTCATTCTGCAAGCCTCCGTGGTTTAGCCCCTAAGATGTTTTCTTTTATAGCATGGGTGTGGAGAGAAGTAGAATCTGTTTGTCATTTTTAGGATATCATTGTTAGAAAGATGTCCTTTTAGCCACTTGTATCATTAGGTAGTCATATAAAGGATTTATTAAGCACAACTCTGTTTAATAAATACTTGCTGGATACTTATCATGTACAAAATCCAAGTGAGGTGCTGAGGGAAAAAGCCACCCAAAAGTATTTCCAGTCCTTCAGAGGAGCTCAAAATGCAGTTTGGGGTTAGAGAGGTCAGTGCAGGAAGTGGCCTAGCAGCTGAGAGAGCCGATAGGAGGCAGCCGAAGAGTCCAGAGCTGTGAAGGGAAGAGGCACACTCTACTTCACTTCTCTCCGACATTTCACTGCCTTCCTGGGCCCTGCCTCTAGCCCCCTCCCTGTCTTCCTTTGGAACCCAGCAGAGACTCACACTCTTCCTGGTCAGGCTGGAGGTCCTGCCTTTCACTGCCTGTCACTGCAGACTCCTGGGAGGGGGTCTGCAAGCCCCATTCCCCTGCACCACTCCCAGCACTCCCCACATTACGAAGCGTTCTGGGTCTTCAGATTCTTTGTCTGCTCTGTGTGGCACTAGAATCTCTTGCTCTTTTTAAAAGCTCTTTACCTTTCCTTTACATTTATCAAAGAATACTGTTGGTGCTTTAAAACCTGACCGCAGCAATCCTCCCGAACATTTCTGGGTGGAAGGGATAAATCAAGTCTGTCAAACAGTGAGCAGTAAAACCTTTAATATTTTTAAAAGGTTTAAAGCCGGCGTATTTATCGCATGCATCATTGAGAATAATCTTTGTGTTTATAAAAAAAATTAAATGCTTACCATGAAATGTTGTGATGGACACAGTGAGTGAAAGCTCATGTGGAGACCCAACTGTGACATTGGATGGGGATTCTGGCTCAACCCAGAAGTCTCTGATGTCACCCACCAGGAACCACCCCCTCAAACCCCGCACATCTGTGGATGTGAATGTCTTCTGTGGTGGAATTTTAGAGTTTCATTGGTCAAGAAAAGTAGGAGAGAGGGACTAATCTTTGTTGAGTGCTTGCTTGTGTCAGGTATTGTGTCTGCATGTTTCGGGTGGGTTATTGCACTGTAATTTTCAAAACAGCCCTTGATAATAAGCACTGCCATACCTGCTCTATAGATAAGGAAACTACAATTCAAAAGTGGAAGCAATTTTCTCAAGCTATCATAAATATTCATTTGCAAGTCGGGGACTTGAGACAAAGCTTGCCTAATTCCTTCATTTTGTTCGTGTGGTAAATACTTACTGCAAGGTAGGTATCCACCAAAATTGTTTCAATGGTTAGCATCAAGGTCTCCAAGCATTTTTATTGAAAAATCAGAGGTATAATGTGGATAGTTGGACACGATTCTTAAAATCTGAGGTATGTGTTTAGATATGTTTAATACAGTAGTAATGGTAATAATTCTCAGAGTAGGAAGAGTATCACTCAGGGAGTTTATTAATATAAACAATTCAATGCATTTCATTATATATAAAATACCTCCCCAGGAACAGCCCAGTGTAATCCATTCGACTGCCTTGCTGATGACTAGTAGCAATACTATTTCCATTTTGTAGGCAGGGAAACAGGGTCAAAAGCCTAAATTCTGCCCAGGTCATTTGGCTAGACACAGCTCCATTGACACACAAACTATTTTTCTGTTTTCAGTCACGATCTTTCCACTCATATTTTTAGGCCAGTTAGTGGCTATTTATAAGAATGCAAAAAGTAAATGTCTACTTTGTGTGCTTTAATTTTGTAACTTAAACAACTGTTTCTAAGATGACAGTATGTAATTTGTCAACTAGTGATTTCTTAGTGTTTATTTTATTTATTTATCTTTTGGAATTTTGTATTATTGCTCTCTTTTTTCTGTTTTGCTTTTTTTCTCTTTAAATAAAATTTTTTTAAAAAGTAAAACAGTTTTATTTTTTTCATTTTGAAGTTTTATTTATGTGAAAGTGTACAATGTCAGAAGTATACTTTAACAGTTGTTTTGACCTTGGATTTCAATTTAATGTGTCGATGTGAAAACTTTTGCAAACACTTTGTTAAAAATACTTAAAAGAGTTAAATAGTAGCTTATAATCAACTATGCATAATATAAATTTTCAGCTTTATTGAGGTATAGGTGACAAATAAAGGGTTGAAGCTTGTAAAGACCTCAGGGATGCAGAACTCCTGTTTTCCAAGTTTGATAACTGAAGTCTGCTTACTGAAAGTAGTGTGATGACCCACAAAGTGTCCTGTGATGATAGAGGTCCCTTTGTTCAGATGGGGTAGGTGGCATAAAATCAGAGAAGTGCGCTCTGAGTAGATCACCCTTGATGATGTCCTGAGAGGCAGAAAAGGGATTTAATGGAAAAGATCCAACAAGGGATGTCAAAATGGCAGAAAGGAAGGATCATGTGGCAGAATGACAACAGGGCAGTCTCACAGGCAGGCCCTGTGTGAAACTCAAGTTTGTTGTTTCAACATAATTAATTAGTTGTGTAGGTGCATTCTTAGATTGCTGCCACCGTGCCACACACACATGTAAGTAAACCCCAGCCAGCCAGGCGGTGTCTTCTGCCTGCCTCTACTCCATGCTTCCAGCTTGGCAGTGGAGGAAGCTACAAAAAAAGAGGTCTCAAGTTTGGGAAAATTTGCAATTCCAAACTCATCTTGTGTGTGAGGACACTTTGCTGGCCAGATGCACTGGGAAGGAGAAAGGTAAAAGGTGTAGAGGTAGCTTTCTCCTCCGAGGCTACGATGGAGGCAACGGACCCATTTTGGAGTTTGTTTCAGTGGACGAGATGTTTCCCCAGTTTATATTCTGCAAACTGTAATTAGCATCAGCAAGAAAAATGACTGTGTTGGGTAACATAACTTTCCTTTCCATGGCAGCCTCTGTTCTGGAGGGCTGGTCTCTAGCACTGGGCTTTTCCTGTGGGTAGGTATATCCTTGGTAGCTAAAGGGGGTTATTCTGATAGCGACGGTCTTATCTGCAGTGGGGGGCAGAGGCCAGGACATGACCTTCAAGTCCAAGTGCAACTTGCTTAAGTGGCAGCCATTTGGGATCGCAAGGTTCTCATAAGGTTTCCTTTATTCAGTGAACATGCGTGAGCTCATACTCACATAAAGCCTGCCCTGGGCCAACCCCAGGTTACCGAGCAGGGCCAAGAGCACTCTCTGCCCTGTGCAAGGCACACGTCTCCAGCAGGCCGATGGCTGGATACACAGCACCAGCTAAGGCCTTTTCATCTGGGAACCTTTGAGTAAATCAGACACCCACTGCATTAGTTAGGAGGAGTAATGTTAGCTGCTGTAACGAACAGCCCCTCTCAACCTAAGACATAGTACGATTAAAGCGCATTTTTATATTTAATATAATAATTCAGAGAACTGGGTATTTTCCCCTGGCTTATCTATGGCATCACCATCTTTGGGTAGTGATCTCTAAGGCTTTAAAGAAGGAGGAAATAGGGAGGAAAATTACATTTGAGAGATTTTTAGGGAATACTGTATTTTGGGAAATGGTCTCACCTGTATCTCATTGGTCAGGATTCAGTCATATGTCCCCACTTAGTTGTAAGGGACTGGGAAATACAGTTTAGCTGTATGTCCAGAATAAAACTAACAGACATAGTTTTGTCCTAACATGGTTCCTTAAACTCACTTCCTATTCAAACACATTCAAGATTCTGTTAAAAATGCATTTTGGCACCATTTTGAGGGAACCTTTCAGAAAATATGATCTTCCACTGTAGAATGAAACTCTGCTGGTAACAATTTAATCAATACTAATTATCTGGAGAATCTGAAGTGATAAAACTCTTGACTCCAGTATTTCTATTCTGGCATTTAATTCTCAAAATGGAAATAACAAAGATTTGTGGACAAATTTCCTTCCCCATGAAAATTTCTTGCAATTTTGAAAAAAGGGCAAGTTACTTAAACTTCGAAAAATAAACAATTTTGTAAATGTTTTTCACATTTATATAATGTGGTCATGAAACAAAACATATTTATAAAGTATTTTTAATATTTTTAAGGACATATGAGCAGGAAAATAGGCTCCAGAATTTTAAGGGCAATGTGATTCTGATTTTGTTACAAATTTATGGGTGCATGCATAGTCAGGACACCTAAAAGTGACTAAAGACGATTGTAAGAAGGTATAAGTGAGTCTCTCTGCATAGCAGGATAAAGGGGGCTTTTATTTTTTCTAAATCTAGTATTCTGATGAGTATGCATAGATTCCGTGGGAAAAAAACATAGTCAAATAAATTTTTTTAAAACTCAAGGAGAAAGAGGAAGGGATTTGGGCCAGGCTGGATGCAGGTGGCAGGGAATTAGCTCAAGTATCTCAGCTGGGAGGGGCCACAGCATGTGTGCGAGTCATATCCTGTGACTGTGTTGAATTCAGTGGGGGGAAAGAGGCTGGAGAGCAGGGCTATCATAAAGACTAAGATTTATACAAAGGACCTCACAACCACCTTCTTAACTGGGCTAGAAAACATATTCTCAACTTTCATTAGATTTCAAACCTTCAACACTGGATCGACTTAAAAATCGAGGACTGTAGTCACGGGTCCATGTCCTGGCTTGGCTGCCTATTAGCTATGTGGCTTTGGGCATGTATCTTTTCTAGGCTGAACTGCATTAGTAAAGCAGAAGTGATACTACCTTCTTTATAGTATTGCTGTGGCACTAAATGTGAACATATTTTCTAGTACGTATCATGCACACACTTATATGCCTGTATATGCAGTTGTATGACATCTGAGTCATGCTCATGCATGTATGTCACATATATATCTGGGCACCTTCCACCAGCCTCAGAGGGAACACTTTGGGTCAAAGTATCTTTCTCACTGTGACCCCTGTCCAGGCTTCATGCCCTGTGCCCCTACCACTCCTGTGGAGTCATCACTAGGACCAGCTGCAGCTTCCAGTCCCCAGGAGCCTCTGTGGCTGTCCCTGTCACTGCACTTGGAGTTCCCAGGAGTTTCTCCCAGCATCTTTTTTGTGTAAATTCTCTTAGGCATCCAGCCAATCAAGGCCCTCTCCGTGTCCAGCCTGCGTGTCAGCCAGGAGACAGGCAAAACAACTCTGTAAACACTCAGAGGTGAAGGGATTCACGGCTCCTGCCAAAGATTTCTAGGAAAGGCACGCTTGGATGGGCACTGGCCAGTGCTGCAGAATCAGTGGAGAAGTCAGCACCTCACTTACCTTATACAGGCTTGCTACAGAAGCCTGAGTCCAGAATCATGTCCGAATCTGTCTGTCTCATGAGGCCATTACACCTGATCCTGCTGACGGTGCCCTCATGCTGGCCGGATACTGAACACCTAATTGCCACCCTTGGCACTTACAGCTCCATCACAGCCCATTGCCTCTGGCGAGGAGGAGGTTGTTTCCCCTCTGCTGTCTCCTTTTCTTCCTCTTACGAGATCAAGGTGGGAGTTCTTGAGAGGAGGCATGCACTCACATTATTTTGCTTTCCAAATATGTGCCCTCTCTCTGCCTGGTCAAAGAGGATGAGTTGGCTGAAGATTCTGGGGTTCCTTCAACAGTCTGCTTTAAGGCCCTCAGCTTCATTTAAAAAGTGCTCAAAAACTTCTAAGAGATGAGAACATGGAAGGAAACTGCTTTATTTGCAGCTTAGAACTCCCTCAAATTCTAGGCCAGTCTCCAACTGATGCTGTGCAGAGGCCTGTTGTTGCTTATGCTGGTACCCCATAAATTAATGAGAGCTGGAGTTAGAGGTGACAACAACCACTGAGCCCATGGGGCATAAAATGCAACACTAATACATGTTTCAGAAATGCCTTTTTGTCTATATATTTCGAGGAGAAAGTATTGATGAAGATCAAAATTTTTTTTTGAGAATCAATTCATATTGACTTTAAATTTTTCAATGGACCCAGGGCTCTTTTTATTAACTAATGCACATAAGAACATTTCATTCCAGGCCAACTTGATAGCTTGGAGAATTCCTTCAAGACGTAGCAACCTGGGTAGAACTTCAAATATAATTCATTCATTTATTCTTTTATTCATCTTTTAGTGAATATTTATTGAGCAACTGCTATGAGCTCACCTCTAGAACCTTTGTTAGACTGTGAGCAAGACACAGTCTGCCCTCAAGGAATCTAGAATCTGAATGGGCTGTCAGGGCCATCAAAAGCAGTGCTGGCCCAGAGTGACATGTTTTGTTAGTGGGAAGCACAGTCTGCATGGGACCACTGAGGAAGGACTCGCAGAAGGTATGTAGGTATTCTGGGTAAGCACTTAGCTCTTGTTGAATGAACAATTGAGTGGATGAATGAATGACTGAATGAGATATTTCCTGAGCTGAGCCTTGAAGCAAAATAGAAATGGGCCAAGTTGCAAATAAAGGGCATGTGAGGAAACAGCATGTGTAAAGACAGGGTCTCTTGTTTCACATATGGCCCAGGTATAGGGAGAGGCATGGGACAGGGACCAGTTAGTCAAGAACCAGACATAAGGACCTTGGTGCTGAGCCACCACCTGTGCCAATAGAGAGCAGAGAGGGTGAGGTCCCCGGCACTGCAGAGGACAGACTTCAGTGCGATGAGTGGGTTACACGCTGGGCTTAGGACGAAGACAGGAGACAGGAGGTGCCACTTTCTCGAAGAGGTGGACCGGGGGACCAAAGCCCCTGCTCTGGTCTCAAAGCCTGCGCTGCCACCTTTAAGTAAGCAGCGGGCACTTCTGGTTGTCTGGGTCCCAGCACTTGTCCCAAAGCCCTGCAGCACCTGCGGGTTTGGTGGGCTCTTGTAAGGTGGGTGCGGGAGTCTCTGAGCTTTTCTCTGCCAGTGTTTCCGGCGTTCTTAGCAACTGACTTTCTGCCTGCTGGTGGTGCAGTTTGGTTTACTTCTAATCCTGTTCGAGTCCTCAAGCCAGTTTGGGAAAATGTGAGCATTGCTCTTCTCTGGGATGCTGTCCCCAGTGCCGCATCGCAGGTGAGGAACCTTGTCGTGCTCTCCTAAACTTGAAGCAATGGCCAGGTCTCTCTGATTTATGGCTGTTTCCTCCTCTGTCTGATCTCAGCCAACGGACAACTCTGATGTAGTGGCTTCATTCTCACCTGCTGGCATCTTCGCGTCTGCTCTAATAGCTTGTTAACTGCTCGGAGGACAGGATTGGCCTTCTTGGCTCCCGGGAGTGTGGTCTCTATGGTAACTGCGTCCCATTGGGCCTGGCTCATTCTTCAAGGCTTCACTTTCCCATTTCTCTCTGGTGACTTCTGGGTAACCTGCAATGGTTGCAGCCCTGACTCAGCCTGCCAGGAAGCCACCGCCGATTTAAATCTCACAAAGGAACCCAAGGAGACACGCGGCTCTCCCTGGCCTTGCTACCTACTGGGTGTCTGGCCTGCAGGGAGCTGCCGCTCCTCCTTTACCATCTCTCTTGTTGGCAGCCCAGGCACTGCTCTCAGACCGCACTGACGTGGGCTCTGCAGGTCTCCCCCTCATTAGTAGCTTGCAACACTCCCTTCTGAGCCCGGCATCCCAGCCGGCCCTTCTCTCCTCATTCGCCCTGTTTAGTCACTTGCTCATCTCTTCCAAAGTGACTCCCAAGCTCACGGGTCTTCATCTGTGCCAAGAGGGCTTGTGTTCAGGGTGTTTATCTAGACCCATCTCGGTAGGGTACATGGAAGAAGGACCCACCTAGAGGATACCGTTCTCTAGTGTCGCAGTCTGCCGATAGAATTCATCACCCAACGACAGACCAGCACACACACACACACACACACACACACACACACACACAGCTTTCACGTGCTGAGCGTGGCGGAGACAGCGTGGCGGCTTTCCCAGGTTCTCTGTGAGGCGTGCATTCTGTCTCCTCACTGTGGCATTGGGTACTGTGGAATGTGCCCCTGGCTCCTAGACATTAGGTGGCAGAGCCAGGACTTGAACTCTGGTTCTAGAATCCATGCTCTTCCCCAGTCTGTGAACCCCAGCAGGTACACCCTTCTCTACAGTTAGTTCCACCACAGGCCAGGACCACTTCTCCAGGCTGAGTTGTCTGTGTCTACACTGAGTTCCCCCTGCTTTGTGAAGCCACCTGCCCGGCTTCTGTGCAAGTTCATTTGTTCATTCAGCAAGCTTGTGCTGGTTAAGCAGATGTGCAGATCTCAAAACCCGTTGTGCTGGCCCCTCCAGCTGTAGTCCATGCCTCATCTAATGAGGTACAGGATTTTTCAGGTGCCTTCAGAGTGTTACTGTGCCACATTCTGCAGTGGCAACGGGAAGTAAAGGACAAATACAGCCTGCTTAACCCTGATCATCTTTAGAAAAAGCAAGAAAAAGAAACCAAAATACTCATAAAGACGTAGACATGTGGGTATACATGCATATCCACAAACTATAGCTATTTCTCTTATATATTTCTCTTATATCTTATATAGATATAAGTACATAGCTTAGCATTTATCTATTGAGTGACAAGTATAGGTTGTGGTTTTTTTCAATAAATTGTTGCTGCTCATTTATATTGTAAAGCTCACTTCCTTACCCAGACATTTAAGATCTTTCATGATCTGGCCTCAGACACCTTTATAAACTTATCTCCTGAAGCTCTTGCGTCCCCAAAACTGAAAGTGCCTTTCTTCCTTGGAACCTGCCCAGGCACAGTCTCTGTTGTGCTCGTCCTCAGCCTTCTCCTTTCTCTTCTCAGCCTTCCCTCTTCGCAGGACTCTGCCCAAAATCTTAGCAAACATCCAGGCAGGACTCGAATACCAGTTCTCTGCGGACCGTCCGGACCACCTCCTCCCCACACTCCTAGCAGCAAGGGCTCACTCGGAGCTTGCACTGAGCCCTCTCAGCTCTGAGCAGACCTCTCACAGCAGCCGTGACTCTGCTCGCTGTGCTCCTCCATGCATGAGGTATGGCCCCTTGAACGTCAGGAAACGGCGTCTTTCGCTGCATTTGAAACCCGGCTAGTTCCTGGTCTGTAGTTAACTCAGTTTGCTCAGGGTGACATAACAAAATGTCAAAATAGAACAGTTCGTAACACATACATTCATTTCTTACAGTTTGGGGTACCGGGAAGACCAGGATTAAGGCTCCGGCAGGTTCAGTGTTGGGCAAAAGCCCACTTTGAGTTCAGAGGTGATGTCTTCGCACCATGTCCACATGTGGAATCAGGGGCAGGGGTCTCTTGGGTCTCCTTATTTACTTACTGATATCGAAGCCAGGGCCTTTGCACTGAGCTGCATTCTTAGCCCCTTTTTATCTTTTCATTTTGAGACAGGGTCTCACTAAGCCACTAAAGTGCCCAGGGTGGGCTTGAATTTATGATTCTCCTGCCTCAGCCTCTCAAAGTGCTGGAACTCTAAATGTGTGCAGCCAAAGTCAGTTGTCTCTGGGCCTCCTTGATAAGAGCACTGACCCCTTTTGGGAGGGCCCCACATCCACAGCCTGAGGCCCTTCCGCTGGGGATCAGATTTCAGCATAGGGACTAGTGTGGGGCACAGACACGCAGACCGTGGCAGCAGCAGACTTTCCGCTATTCTTGTTTGATGATTAATAGTGGTGAGTCTCCAAGTACCTGCTTGACATGTGCGCCTGGTAGTCTGTTGACACCTGGCTCAATCCACATTTTATCACAATAATGCCATGGTGAGGGTTACGATAGAGATCCTGTTGTGGGCGCCATGTGGCAGGAGAGGCGGGAAGGCCGGTGAGTGTGTGCCGTCTATCCCGGCCACCCTGCTCGCAGCAAAACCTGCTTAGCACTCACACGGCCATGCTGCCAGTGCGGTGAGGACAGGAGCTCCTCGCGGCTTGCTCACCGGTGGGCTCTGCACCTGGCACAGGCACAGGTGAAACCCTGGTGACTGGAGGAGGGAGTGTCCTGGAGTCGCAGCACTTCCACCTGCACAGAAACAGGGGACGAGCTTACATCTGGAGTGGGAAAGGAGGAAGGGGCGCAGGAGCGATTTCGCTCTGAACATCTATCCCCCCCACACATTCACTCATGCAGCCCCACTTCTGTGCATGGGAGAGGAAGTCAGAGATGGAAGCTGTGAAGTACTGACTGGGTGACTGGGTGAGGACTGTACATTTCATTCTTTCCTGGAAGTTCTTTTTGGTCTTAGGTGACATCTCTAACAGATCTAGAACAAAATAAACTTTGGGTGTTTATAGGCCAAGAGTGTCAAACTGTGGTCGGGAAGACCCTTTGGAATTCCAGCCTTATCACGGCCTCTGTGAGTTTGTGCAGGGCATCCCTAGAGACATCCAGCACGTGTCCAGGGTGTACCAGATGGGCACTGGAACCACGTGACTTGAGTTTAATAAGCTGGATCTAAGCTTATTGGCTGGGTAATCTTAGAACAGACATTGAACTATTGTGTACTTCAGTGGTCTCATTTCCAAATGGTTATAATAATAACATTTGCCTCATACAGGCTTCCTACAAAATTCCAAGCAACTCTTACTAGGTGCCTTCGAAGGCCACAGGAAGTCACAATGTGTGAGAGATTAAAGTGATTCTAGAGCCAGGTCCCCTAGTCACATAAAAGACAGGAAATGGCAAAAACAGAAATGCAAAACAATCACTAAATGAAGTCTTAAAAGGGAGGCTGAACGAGGGCTTTTAAAGCACGGATTGCAATATGCACAAAGATGTGCATGTCACACAAATGCCGTGCCTGTCCTTCGACAACTTTTGAACCCAACAGCCAGCCCTGCCAGCCCTCATGCTCCTTCGGGTGGTCCCTGCATCAGTGACGTGCCTGGGAGCCCCTGCAAGCACCAGGATTCCGGGGCCTCATTCACAGCAGACCCCACAGCTGCTTCTTACTGATGCTTCGCGGGGCAGGTGCATGGCGTTGTCTGCATTCATTGAATGGTTTACTATTTTCAAGTGCTAAACGAAACACTGTCCAAGTACCATGAAATTCTACTGCTCAGTTTTCCACCCTTTAACCAGTGTTGGCTCTTTGTCTTTCTCAGGCTCCATCCTCCTTTTGTGAAGAGGGTTAGGACTTGGGAGCGTGCAGGCTGGTCCCATTGAGAGAACTGGGGTATGAACACATATCTCTGTCCTCTCCTCTGCTGCTGCTTTTCTTTTTCCTGTCTGGTGGGATTACAGTACATTTGAACCAGATCCTTAATTCACTAGGTACATTTCTCAGGACTCCGCTGTGTGCCTGTGACCAGCCTCTACCTCACACTCTTATTTTGCTCTCACTTCGTACCATGCATTTTCATGTGTGTAACCCAAATTCATTTTCTCCAGTCTTGTGCATTAGGGACTCTTACGCATGTCATGGATAAGCAAACTGAGCTTAGGCAGGCTAAGTGAATTCCCCAAGGTCTTTTGGTCAGAAGGTGCCCAAGCTGAGACTGGAACACAAGTCTGTGACAGACCTAATGCTACATACGGTCTTATCACAAAGCTAGCCCATGTTTCTTCAGTAACATGAGCCCTCACTTGCTCCCCATCATCACCATGATGCTCCACTCAGAGCTCTGGAATCCAGGCTGAGGCTGCCCACGCTCAGGGCAGGGTTTGCTCCAGCAGACACCTGGACGTGCACCTGCTCCCTGGTCGAAGCCGGCCCTTCCTGCACACGCCCGGCCTTGGGCATGCCCGTCCACATGTGCTATCACGTTTCTTCCTTCCATTAGCCTGCAGGGTAGGAGCTACTGAAGCCACATTTTACAGAGGGGCCTGGGGCTGGGTAGGACCCCTGCCTTCCCAGTGTCTCCAGTTCCTAGCCTGCTTCAGACAGGCGTTGAGTCATGCCAGACAGACTGGGAATCTTCCTGAGCATGAGGGCACTGAGCTGCGCTTTACCAAGCTTTTCACACAGCTGATGTGAGCATTCTGAGAGCCACCACGCATGCTATTAGAGTTATGATTAGCTTTCCGTGTACTCCTCAAATCAGATGTGTAAATATAATCAAAAACATTTCTCTGCAGCGCAGACCTCCAGCAGGTTCCCCCCAGCATCCCTGTTCTGAGAGAAGATAATAAATTAGCTCTAATTAGCTTTCCCACATGCTGGAACAAGTCTGTTGTCGCTGCTCACGAGTGGGGGTGAGGCTCCCTGGTTCTCCCGAGGCGCATGGCCGGGCAGGGTGGGGCTGGCCTGGCACATGGCTTCAGGTTCCACATTGGCTGGTGTGACTGCGGACTGGGCTTCTCCAGCCCGGCCTCTGTTTCCTGCTTCTCCAACCAGCTTCCTCCTCCTCGCACGGTGAGAGTCTGCAGGTGCGAAGCTCTAACCTCACTGTGCACAGCTGTGGGGATGGGGTTGCGTGTACCTTTGGAGAATCTGGCACTGGCCTAGACTGTGGGCCCAAAGACGGGGCCTGACCTGTGTCTGTCTTTGGGGGGGGCCTCTCTTCTAATGGGAGAGTCATAGTTATGGCCACACATTCCTGTGTGCCAGAGACTTCAAATACTTTCTCTCATGTCATCCCTGCCAGGGACCTTTGAGACAGTGCTATTGTCACCTACTTTTACAAGGAAGGAGATAGTCCCGGAGGATACTCACTTCCCCACAGTAAATGGTGGAGCTAGCACTCAGTTCAGAGCCCAGTCTCCTTTAAGTTATTTTTTATTAAAAACACATGTTTGTAATACCTAGTAATTACATGCAGCTTGGGGAGCAGCTTGGGGGTCAAGCATTTTACTTTCACCCCATCCTCCTCTCTTCCCTCTCTCAGATCTCCATCCCATAATCTACAGGGTCTATCTCACTGTTTCCTAACAGGGATTTTTATGTTATTTTGCTCTTTAAATTATTTATGCTTTGGGCCTGGCATATTAGAGAAACTAGGAATTACTCACCTTTTGTGACTGACTTACTTTACTTACCATTGTGATCTCAGGTTGCATCTGCTTTCTTACAAATGACTCACATTTACCCTTCTTTGTGACTCGGATTGTGCAGCACATTTTCCGAACTACTAGCTGATACCAGCTTACCCAGAGAGTATCAGGTGGAAACAGGGAGGTCTCAGGGTGGGAACGTGAGCTGGGTTCCACCTGGGCCATTGGGGACAGCTCTCGTGAGGATGATATGTGAATGTTATTTTCAAGAAAGGAATCTTGAAGCCTTTTTAATATATCAGGGTGGAGGAGGAAAAACACTTTAGGTGGACAAGTTAGGACACAGAGGTAGGAGAGAAAACCCAGCCCACAGAGTAGGAGGGGATGTGCTGTGCTGAGAGGGTGAATCAGGGCAGGAGCCTGGGCTCGCTCTTGGGTTTCCTTCCCTCAAGTGGCAAATAGGCATCAAGTGCCCCCTGAGGACCAGGTGCAGTGACAGCATCTGGGGAAAGACAGAAACTGACAACAAGTCTGAGTCCTCCTGGAATGCAGGGTTCATTCCCAGTCTGGCCTCTGGGTAACACTTGTCAGGAGATAATTTAGTCATGGTACCTGGGGCAGTACCCTGGAATCCAGGATGGAGAAGCCAGGAGCACCTGGACGTCCCAGGACACACAGGGTCTCCCATCCCAGCACACACAGGGTCTCCCATCCCAGCACACAGCGCCTGGCCTGAATCAGCAGCTCCTGGGAAGGCCAAACTGGGGTGGCTCACAGGGGCCCTTGTACCAGGCTGAGAAAGTGACCGGTGCCTTTCCAGGTCTAGTGGCCTCTAGCAACAAAAAGGTGCCGGCAGAGATGACAACAGCAAAACCATTCTGTTGTAAATGACCTCCTAGCACAAAGGAGATCAGTTTGATTGCCTAAGCCCTTTTATTACAGGCCATGGATGACCCGAGAATGCCTTCCTACTCTAGCTCACAGCCGCTCAGCTCTTAGGAGGATACACAGCCCCCCAAAAGGGATTGTCAGATGGCTTCTTCCTTCTTAATCAAATTAAGTAAATAATTCTCTGCAGAAAGTCAGCTCAGCTGAGGAATTTATTGCCAACTGCCTAATCGCTTGGTTCTCACATAAAAAGGAAATAGGCTAAAACATGTCCAACCCCCTTCACCCGTGCATTTCAAACGATGGGAGCTGGGCAGGAGCCTATTTATTAAGTTAAGCAATATTTACTGGTCCTGGCTTGCAAATATCCATGCGGTGAAACTTAACCTTTTAAAATGAAAAGCCACTATTCACAATTAGCTGGAGCACATCAGCTCTACTCTGCGGCCCTAATGCTGGCCAAGAGGACAACAGGGACTGGATGACAGCCAGCGGGAACCTTCAGACACTGGCCCAAGGGGGAAGGGAAAAATACTGGAGCACCTTGGACAGTATCTTGGGAAGGGACTCGGCAAGGCACTTACCTGTACAACCTGCAGCAAGCCGGTCACTCAGGTCTCTGAACCCAGAGAAATGGATTCAGACACTTCCTGGACTTGTTATGAGGGCAAATTGTGAGGAAGTGGGCACAAAGCCCATCCCTGGCATGGAGCAAGCCCTTGGTGAATCAGAGCTGATGACGTCGAGAATTTTGCCAGCTGTGTCTGGCTGCGCAGAGATGGGATAGGTGGAGCCGTAAGATGACCTGCCACTATAGCTTAGTTGCTCTCTCGTCTGTTAAGCACAGAGGAGAAAAGAAATTCCTTGTGGACTCCTAGCTGCTTAGCATTCCTACAGTTCAAACTGAGCGTCAGAGTCCAGCAGAGGCTGGCAAGTAAGCTCCCTGATGGATTGGAGGGAACAGGAGGGAAAAATCAATTAACAGGGCCTTTCAATGTTCGAGGGGTGGAAAACGCCTAGCACTAATCCCAAAGGAGACCTGAATTTCCATGACAGGCCAGGCTTTCCCTTTAACCTACTAGCTCCATGAGTCACAGCTTGCCAGGGCGAAGTCCGGTGCTGGCAGTGGGTGTACCCTATGTGATTAATGACCCTGGTTCCGGGCTGGTTAGCAACGGAGAGCTCCATCCATCTCACTTCATGGAGCATCACTTGCCATTTATTGTCTGCAGCAGGATGTGTTCCTTGGCAATTAGGTAAATGCCGTCTTCGGAGATGTGGTGATTCCTCCATTAGCGCCCTCGTGCCCCCGTGCAATGCCCACCAGGAAGGCAGAGAGGCCAGGGAACCAAAGAGGACACAGGCAGTGACTGTGGCCAGTAGTATCTGGTGACCTGAAACTGGCCTACCCTGGGTACCTCTTTCCAAAGGGACATTCAGCCTAGGGAGTCCATCAACACCATAGCTGAAAAATCCATCCAAGGAAGAAAGGAGGGAAGGAGGGCATAGCCTGTGACACAGGGTGCCATGCCCACTTCCTGCTGGGAAAAAGCCCTCAAAGCTAAGTCTTTAACAGAAATGATGGCTGCCAATCACAGAGTGGCTTGCCCGTGCGCACTCCAGCAGGGACGCTGAGTGTTATCTGCATTTCGTAGTTAGGGACATGGAGGTGTGGGCAGGAGTGGAAGACTGAGTCACACAGCAGGGTGGTGGCTGTGCTGGGACCCATGGTCTTGTTGTATACCTGTGCTCATGTCCCCGTACTATACTCCTCTTTTGCTTCTCAGAAGAACATGGACCAGATGGAAGAGAGTGGCAAACAGCAGACACTTTTCTTGGAGGAAACCCGCCACCTCGAAGGAAGGCAGAGCACTTGTTTATTCCACATATTCGCTGGAGCAGGGCTCTGGCCAGGTGTTGCACTAAGCTCTAAGGAAGTAACAGAGAATGAGGGTGACAAAGGTGACAATTACCGGTTATAGTTTGTTGCACACCTGACAATAAACTACTTTCCATGTGCTTTTTCTTTTAAACTTAATAATAATTACTAAGGAATGAGTCATAATTATCTGTATTTTACAAATGAAGAAAGGGTGGCTATGATCCAAATGTTTGTGTCTCCCCAAAATCATGTGCTAAAATCTAAAAGGAATTAATTTGAGTTCTGTACATGGACCAGCTCCACACAAGGAATGTAAACACGATGTGCTGCCCACACATACTCATAAAGGAAATGATCTGAAGAATTCCCCTACCCCATGATCAGGATCAGTGCCTATGTACAAGAGACCACAGACAGCTATCCGCCCGCCCCTTCTACCATGTGAGAGCACAAGTAGAAGCCACCATCTCTGAGCCAAAATGCAGCCCTCGCTAGACTCTTTATTTGCAAGGCTCCCCAGCTGCCGAACTGAGGCACACATTTCTGTTCTTGGTAAGCTATGCAGTCAGTGTTATTTTGTTACATAGTCTGAGCAGATTAAGACAGAAAGAGTGAATAATGTGGCCAAGGTTGTATGATGATGGTAGTGGATCTCATTAAATCCACAGTGACTGTAGTCTTGCTTTCAGTACTGACTGAGCGATTCCAAGTGCGCTGACATTTCCTAGAAGAGTGGTGGGAGAGCGGGCTTAGGAAGGTAGTGAGTACTGAGAATGAGAGGCACTGGTGTGGCCTCAGGTGGAGGAGAGATCCAGAGAAGGGCCGGGAGGGAGGCCCAGGAAGTCTGGGGAGGGGGGAGGGAGTCTCTCAGGTGCCTTGGTCGCCAGGGTGTCGTCTTTGTTAGGCATATGCAGGAATGCTGAGCTGGGGAGAACTGCAGTGACAGGCAGATTCACACAGAGCCCTGGGCTGGGTTCAGGAGTTTGAATTTCACTTTCTGTACCTTAAGCAAGGGTGGAAGGTCTGTGTCCGCGTCAGCTAGTTTTCCACCCAAGCTCCCAGGCCTCATGCTGCAGAGAGGGGATGTCCCTGGGGGGCCGAGGTACATAGACAGGATTGCATCTTGCCAAGGAATGCGAATGGAAGTGATGGGTGTCACTTCCAGGCTGGGGTTTTGAAGAGGTAGGCAGGCCTTCCCTGGGCTTTTGTTCCTTACCGCTTTCACTTCCTGGAAGGACTCACCCGTTGGACCTCAGTGCATGGCAAGGCCATAGCTAGGAGGGGGCTGTCTGGACCGCCCCTAAGACTACTGCAGGTGTGTGCACCATGCCGGGCTACTTTACAGCTCCCATTATGATGGTACATTAAACAGAAGGGGTGGCTTGGAAAAAATGTCAACTTCAATTTTCCTGGAGCATTTCCAAGTATTTTCATGTCGTACTTTCATGGTTTGCAAAGCACCATTCCTGAAATACACAGCGAAGGAAGCAGGTCCAGCGCAGGTAACTGTGAAGCCAGAACTCCCTCTGCACCCCAAGTCTCAGTGCTGGGGCATCATGTACTTGGGTGCCATGATGCATGCATGGGGTGACCCTGAGCTCAGGGTCAAAGGTCAGCAGGTCTGGTGGAGCCCACTCTCTTCCTTGGTCAATTATTGACTATAGTTTTCAGCAACTTCCTAGTTTGTTTCTGCTTTCTCAGCTGTCAAATGAGAACACTAACTCTCGCCCCGGCAATTGTTCTAAGAGTTAAAGCCCTTAGTTAAGATTGCGGTGCATGGAGACAGCTCAGTAAGAAGTTAGGCTGATGCTACTAGGACAGCATCATCGAAAGACTTGGACATTACGACCCTGTTTCTTTTTCAAACCCTCATCCCTTTATCTCCAGTACACAGGCAGTGAAAGCAGGGAGGAATAGATGACGGTCCCACCGCACCTGTGCTGGTTTCGGGTTTTAGCTCTCCTTCAGGTCTTCCTGTCCCGCTTTCTTCTTCACTGCCCTAGTAGATCTTTAGCAATCAAACACCTGCGCACGAATTATGGGTTTTTTTTCCTCTTTAAACCGTTGATACCTTCCCACCCTAACCCAGTGTGTCCTTCCAAATCTGTTTCTATAGAAACCCTTGGCTAAAGATAAAGCATCCCTGTCTATCCCAGAATGGGGTCTGGGTAGTGGCCCCCGTCAGTGCTCTGCAGCCTCCTGCAGTGTGGGCCACCAACGCCGTATGGCATGTGTACCTCCACACCTCCATGGTTGTCAGAGCCAACAGATTAGAATGATGGCTCAGAAAGCTCAACCAGATTCCAGGGCTCTCTTATATGATCACGTTTCCACTGAGATTTAAGTTGTACTGAGTTTTAATGGATGTTTAATAAAACATATTTAAAATTTGTATCTGATGAATTTTGATATATGGATACATCTGTAAAAGCATCACCTTAATTAAGATAATAAATATTTCCATCATACCCCAAAGTTTCCTTATTTTTTATGATGTAATACCCCTAAATATTCCCCATACACACACTTGCACACACACACACTCACACACACTCACACACACACACACACACAGACATAGAGACACACACTGCTCAGAAAACCACTGGCTTCCTTTTGGTCACTCTAGTTTTAATATTCTAGAAATTTTTATAAGTAAAATTATACAGTAGAAAGCCTTCATCCAAATTCTATCAGCATATATTTTATGAGATACATATATGCTGTCAAATGTGTCAACAATTCATTCATTTTTACTGTTAATTATTATCTCACTAAAAAGGGATATGATGTTTTCTTCACTAACCTAATTAGCATTCCATTATAGAGGGATACTACAATCTGCCCACTTACCTGCTGGACACTGGGCAGTTTCTGACTATTATAGATGAGGCTAGGATGGGTGTTAATGTGCACATCTTTGTGTGGGCTTATGTTTTCATTTTCCTAGAAGTGAAATTGTTCAGTTGTGTGATAGGTATGTATTTAATTTTTTAAGAAATGGCTGAGCCCTTTTCCAAGGTGGTTGTACCGTTTTATGTTCTTACTGACAGCGTATGACGGCCCAAGGTTCCTTCTTCTTGTCAACACCAGCTATAGTTACCCTGATTCATTTTAGTCTGAATGGGCCATGTTATCTTAGTGTGCTTTTGCCAGTAACATCCTAACAGTGAGTGGGTCTCAGGATCCCTGCACATGTTGTCATCCTCATCTCCTCTGTGGTGGAAAGTGTTTTCACGGGTTACCTAGCTTTGGACTTGCAGGGATTTCTGAAGATATCTCATATAATCTAGATACAAGTGTTTTGTCAGGTACATGTTTAGCAAATGTTTTCTTCCAGTCTGTCTTTTCTTTAAAATTTCGTCTCCATATTCCATGAGGGAGATAGGTTTATTGCACACTCATATTCTGAGAAAATAGAACACAGCAATCATAAACATGAGAAATATTCAGTAAGTTCTAGTTCAATAAATGATACATGTTCTAACCTTAAGTACATCAGAGTCAAGCACATGAAAAGTGGCTTGGATTCCTCAATTTGCCAATCCAAACTATCAAAATAATGTTGTTATATATTTCATGAGGTCAGTGTCATAATTAATGATAACCACATAGTCCCATGCCTAGCATTTAGTAGGAGTTCAAGAACTGTTAGCATCATTTTATTCTCTGATTATAGGCAGCAGAAGTAGGACCAATAGATAGAAAACTTAGGGATACAGGTTGTCTGAGTTTACTGATTGTTTTCCATCCATGTTCAGTAAGTGGAATGATATAGGCAGCTCTGTAAGCTGCTGATCTCTCCCAGCCCCAGGAGCATTTGGTCCAAGACAGAAACCATTTGGTCAGATTCTAGATGAATTCATTGCTACCTTGAGAGGAATACTCATGTCTCCTGTTCTTAAAAAAGTGTTGGGCTGCTGGTAGGCCATATAACAATAACACATCATAATATATAATTCACAGCACATAAAGAGTCTGCTAAAAAATATACATATTTTAGGAAAAGAAAAACTTGCTTCAATACTTTAATATTGTACTGAGACCTCAGGAGATTAATACAAGTTATCTTTGGCCTCTCCAATTACAAGAGGTGCTCAAAGTGGTGGCCATCAGACATTTAGCAGTACAGTGAACTGCTGCTTGGAAAAGCTTGGTCAGTGAGATTCTAGCACATGCAGCAGATTCCTTGCAACATTCCTGTGTCTGAAACCCTGATCTCAGAGTGATGGTACTAGGTGGGGCCCTAGGAAGGGATGAGGGCCTGAATGTGGAGCTCCTGTGGATGACGTGAGTGGTCTTATGAGAAGAGGCCGGAGAGCTAGCTAGCTGTCCCCAGCCCAGAAGAGGCTCTCATCCGAACCCAGCCATGCCAGCACAGCACCTGATCTTAGCCTTCCAGCCCCTGGCACTGTGAGACATAACTTCCTGCTGTTCATAAGCCACACAGTGTAAAATGCAAGGTCTGTCCCAGCAAGGCCCACAATTGTACCCAGATAGTCCGTGATAGCTGTGCATTCACAGGCTGCAGACAAGTGCTGCTTACGCAGGTCCCCGGCAGCTTATTGCTTAGCAAACCTTGGTTCCAAGTGGGTCTGGAGATCTTGGTACACAGCTTCAGGACTGCATGTCTGTTGGCTCAGTGAGTCACGTGGTGAAGGAGCCAAAGGTCTGGGTAACTGCCTGGGTCCCGCCACCTGCCCGACTCTCTACCCAGCACTGCCAGTTGAGTCTTTGCTTCCTGAGCCGCGCCAGATGCCACCTCTGAGTTGGAACAGCTCTCTTCAGGGCGCTTCCTTCTGGCATACGGTGTGTTTATTTGTTTTGGAAGTCCTCAGAGTGGCATCTTTCTTGCCACACAGCAGTGTGGAATGTCCCCATTTGGTGCTGTCCATTCAGCACACAATATTTACACTGTCATTGCAAAGCTGTTGCACCCTTAGATTCTAATCATCCAAAGATACTTTTGTGGCTCCTAAAAATCAGGCCTGCTCTTCTGCAGTCAAGTGCCTGCCTCACTGCCATCCTGAATACCAGCTCTGGTTGGCAAGAGAACCAGTGATGCTCATCCAACTGTGCCAGACAGACATCACCTAGCAACCAGCAGGCACCATTGGATGAGGCGTCCTCTCCACTATGGGAATTCTTTAAGCCTCTGGGATTTGTCGCAAAGTAAAAGCATTGCTTTAGGTGGCCTTGAGAGAAGGGTTTTGCAGTCATGCACAGCCAGGGACAACCCAGACTCCATGGCTGCTATGACTCGGGAGAAGTCATAATCTGACCTCAGTGTCCCAACATGGAAAATGGAGAACGATAGCAGTGCTTGCTTCATAGGAATGTTGTGCATGTAATGCACTGTGCAAAAGGTACCAGAGTGGTTCAGTAGTCCATCTGAAGTAGGTGTTCAACAAATGCTGTCTCCCTGCAAAGCACATTTTAAAGCTACATCTGAAAAAGATGCAAATCTAAGCATCTAAAGGACCAAGATCTAGTAACCTCCCTTCTACTTTAGAAAGTCTTTAAGGAAGGCTCTCAACCATCTTTCATTGATTTTCTTCGCCCTAACTATGGGAACAATATTTTCCTGACGCCCTCTTGAATTTAGGGGTATGAAAAAGCTCTAAAGACCAAAATGCCTTACTAAAAGCAGCCTAAGTCTTCCATATTTTCAGCTGAGTGAAAGTTAGGAGGAATGAGAGGTTCACTGGAGGCTTTCTTCTGCTGGATTTTAATCTTCATCCAGGTACAGCCCTGGTGCCCATATTGCACAAGAAATGACGGAAATCACATTGAAGTCAATCTACTCACCTCACCTCCACTCCCATCTTTTTTCACTTTAAGCCTTGTTGGTTTCAGAACATATATTCCCTCCCTAATGCCAAGACAGCCCATTATCAGGGGAAAGGAAGGGATCCCAGGGGATGTAGTTAAACTAGTAGGTTAGGGAAACCAAGAGCAGAATGACCCAAGGGATGAATGAAAGTTAGAGTTTCATTCGAGTTCTCAAATTTTACAGAGAGGTAGATAGGAATTCAAGGGCTCCTGGCCTGTTACTTATTGGCTTGGTACTAAGACTCAACTGGGAGTAACAGGCCTCCTGCTCGGAGAGCTTACTAAGGCTCAACCTTCTAACCTGTAGAATTGGTATACTATAACTTAGTTCATAAACTTGGTGCAAGGATGGGACAACGAATATAAAATGCTGGTTAAAGTGTCAGGCACACTGAAGGTTCTCAGTGTAGGATACATTATAATTACAATGCTAATAATGGCAAAAACAATATATAGTGGAATAGAGCAGAACCCAGACTAGAGGGATGGTTGTAAATATTTGGTCTGAGTGGCGTATTCATGCCACTAAGAGAAAACAAAGGCAGGAGGTCAAGGGGCAGAAATATGAGAAACAAGAAATAGGCCTTTACTTTGACTTGGGAGCCCCAGCTGAAAAGCACAGGGCAGAAGAGACGTCGTGACCATTCTGGGAGGTACTGACTCCACGCGACGCTTCCCCAGGCCAGCGCTGTCTCCTCCAGGACTCAGGTGACAGCACCTGCAGGAGTGCCTGATGGAAACAGGTTGCCTGCCCGAGGGGAGCGGGGATGCTCCAGGTGCACGGTGCTGACCAATGGCAGCTCTGCGTGCCACACTCACAAGCTCAGCTCTTGAATGTCGGGAGCGGGGTTTCCCTTAGAGCTGCCCATGGCGGGAAGCATCCCTCAGGTTAGCAGAGTGAGCTATTTCCCAAGCTTCAGGTTCTTCTTAATTAGGTAAAATCTTAGCACATCCAAGATGCTTGTTGGCCATTGTCTTGTTGGCTTTTTACTTCAAGAAGCCCAATTTGAAGGAGTTGCTTGAAGCAAAGAGCAAGAGAGTGAGTGAGTGAGAGAGAGACAGAGAGACAGAGAGAGAAAGAGAGGGAGAGAGAGCGAGAGTGAAAGAGAGAGACAGAGAGCAAGAGAGAGCTAGAGTGAGAACGAGAGAGAAAGAGAGAGAGAGACCTTGAAATAAATTCAGCTAGTCGGTGGTCAGCCAGACCTTTGGCAGGTGACGTGTCCAGCTTTCCAGCTCTGCTGGACGTGCAGCCAGCCTAGAGCCGGTCCTGGTAGAGATGAGGACCAGCAGGCAGGAGGCAGAGGTGGCTCTCTCCTGTTACAGCAGAGTCCTGATCAGCACCCACCCACCTCGCAGGGTTCAGAGAAATCATGGAGCAGCCAGGGACTAGCACTGCACATGGGAGCCTGACTGGGAAGGAGGTGGCTCTGAGAACAGTGGGGCAGAATTTATCCTCCCAAACAGAGCTCTTTTCTAAGCCAGGAAGGCAGGAAGGACATTGAATCTGCTGCAGCGAGGGAATTCTTTAACCTTCCAGAAGCCTAGGGCGTGTGGATAAAATTGTAATAATTTTAAAATACTTATGTCTTGACAATGATGTTAACTTATTGAACCTCAAACACTTCTGTATTATGTCCACATCTAACCTCTAGCATAATGCTTGGTACATATCAGTACTATACTTAGTAAGTGGTAGACAGGTGAATGAGCAGCCTTGGCCTATATCTGTCTCATATTTTCCACTTGCTTTGACTCCCTAGCTGGTGACCATTGATAAATCTATGTTGTAATATCTATAGTTCCTACTTCCTATCTATAAAATGGCAATAATGATAGTATCTACCTCATAGAATTGTTGCAAAGATAAAATGAGTTATGGTGCACACAATACTTACAACAATGGTTGCTCACAGGGAGCTCTATTGAAATGTCACTGTCACCTCTCCTATCACCTCCACTATCATTGCCACTTAGTCTGATTCCTTATGTGGCCACATAAGCTTTAGCCTCTTCTCCAACGCCAGTGATAGCCACTCAAGTATCCCTTCCCTGGGACCTCTCATGATGCTATCCTCAGGGCTTCACTTTTGATGGTTTTGATATTAAAATCAAACCTAATATTTTTCTCTTAGCACATCAGGGCAGTAGATTTTCCTATTAACACATACCTTTTATCTTAAACCATTTTAAACTGCATTGTCACCATGTTACTTTGCTTTTCATTGTCTCTCATCCTCTGTATGCTGACCAGATTCCTTCCCTGGCTTGAAAAATCTCTTCATGTCCTCTAACTCTGCAGATGACACAGGTGCCAGTGGACACAATTGCAAATGGTTGGGTCTCAGCCAAGTGGGTCTCCCATCACATACGTGTGAGGCCACATCCCCCCTGGCAGCAGGCTCTCAACCTCACAGTGAAGGCGCGTTTACTGAGTGCCTGCTGTGTGCTGGTGGTGTCCTAGGTGCTGACTGATAACATCAGATGCTCAGTGACCATCCACGGCCCACCCACCCCAGGGAGACCCTTCTGTGACAGATGCAATGATTGCTTCTTATTAATGAGCTTTTTAGATGTGCAGTATTACATTCATTGACAAGCGGTGGCTGCTCTGTGTTAGGGGCTATGTGTAGCACATTTGCAGATAGCAGACAGCTCTTCTAATTGGAGGGTGTACGGGAATTGCAGTGTACGGCGGTAACTACTCTAATCCAGACACAATGCGCTTCTGGAAAACAAAGTTGGTGACGTACAGGACGCATCCTGACCCTCTGCGGTCACTTTACCCAGTAAAGCGGGGTGACCTTAATGGCTTCCTTAGTGCTTCTGAGGCAACCTCAGCTTTCTGTCCCCTCTAGCTGCTCTTGTCAGGTACACACCCAGTCCAATGGTGGCTGCTGGCTCCAAGGCCAGGCCCCCCAGTGTTTGCCTCTTTTCTCTCCATTGCTTTGTTGTCCTACCTACTTAAGCATCTGCTAGCAACCTCTTCAGAGCCCTGCCCTCAGGACTTGTGCTGACCCCTCCCATTGACCCAGTCCATTGTAACCCAGCCAGCACTGTGCCTCCTGGACCCCTGTTTATCCATCCCTGTCCTCCTGCATCAGTTCTGTGCAGAAGAGGCAAGGGAGAATTTTAAAACTCACGTCAGACCACGTCCTCTGCCACTCCATGTTATGCTTAGTATGAGCCCAGTCTGTGGTGACAGCCCTGCGAGGCTCACCTGGTTTGGCCTCCACCTTTTGCTTGTCTACTCTGAGCTACCGACTCTCTTCTTCATCCCCAGCATGCATTTCAGCGTGAAGACACTCTCCCCACTCATCACCACTCCAGCCTTCGTGTAAGGGATGACCCGCCTCTCATGCCACCAAGTCTCTGTCCCTGTGTCACTTTTTCAGCAACCTATTTCCTGACAGCCAACTTGACTATGCACAGAGTCATACTCTGTGAATATACCCATGAAAGTGTCTTCAGAGCATCTCCTCTTTCAAAGGGTATTAAGAGTTGTCTTTTTCTGTGTTTATTAAGTAACCCACAACTAGGCCCTCACCTCCACAAGGGCAGGGACATTATCAAACAGGTCCATTTTCCTTTCCCCAGGAGGACGTTGTGTATGGCAGGCACTTAAGCACTTTTTGAATGATAGAATGAACACAGATTAAATAGAACATATTTATAAAATGCTAGTCTTCAGCTGTTTACTCTTTGCTGCTGCTGGCTCATATCACCTCACCCATATTTACTCCCAGTCAGGTGAGGCTGCTGTCTGCTCACAGATGTCCCAGTCTACCTTCTACCTGATAGGAAAGAGCAAAGCCCAGGCTCCTGGAGCTCCTCTTCTCATGCTCATTCATTGTAAACACACTGCTGCTCTGCTTTAGCAGAGCCAGAATATTTGGTCCTATAAGAAAAGAAAAGAGATAAAGGGAGAGGAAGAAGAGAGGTGAAGAGAGGAGAGGAGAGGAAAGGAAAGGGGAAGGGAGGGGAGGAGAGGGGTTCTGGGAAGGGAAGGGAAGGGAAGGGAAGGGAAGGGAAGGGAAGGGAAGGGAAGGGAAGGGAAGGGAAGGGAAACGTAGTGATCCTTACATTTCACAGAGTGCATAGTCATCAGTTCTTCCTGGAGTTTGGTATTCAAGACTTGAGCACTATTAACCCACATGAAGAATTCCCAGAAAAGGTCATTCTCAGGGCCCCTTGTGTCCATCCCCTGGCATCAAGGCCACGATAGCCAGGCCTTCCCAGGTACCTCCGCACATGTGACTTCTTCTGCTGCCATCCACGTATGAATGCAGTGCACTCACCCATATGCCCCGCTCACTCCACGTGTCAGAGACTAAGCAGCAGTCAGCCCGTGGCTGGCCAGTTTCTAAGTGTGCCCGAGTGCAGTGGAAAGGGACGGGCACTGGCAGCAGAGGCCGGGGTTCAAATCCAGACATACCATGTTTACAATCTTTGAAAAATCATTAGTATTCTGGGACAATCCTTTTTATCTGTAAACTCTCTTCATTAGAGTTATTATGACTATTAAACAGAAAGTGTTTCTCAAGGAGAAAAACGGGCATGGCTGTCTTCTAGCCTGACATAGCTGAGGACCGTGAGGTCCTCCTCATTCATGCCTCCACCTTGTAGTATCTTTTGAATGTCATTAACCTGAAAGCTGTTTCACAAGAAATAGTTGAGGAAACCAGCAGTGTATTTGGAACCTAGAAGGCATTAATATTTATGTGTGTAATGAATAAATAATAATAAATGAAATAATGAATGAACATATACTAAAAGCAAAAGCAGCCTTGCTCCGGTTAAACAGATGTGCAGATCTCAAACTCTGCTGTGCTGGAGCCTCCTTCCTCTCAGGAAATGACCAGCGAAGCATAACTGCTGGAACCAGGTAGCCTGGTACAGCACAGACTGATCACTGGATAGAAATTTAAAGGTACAGATTTTGTCTCAGTATTAAGAACTCCTTGAAATTCCCAACTGTCCAGAGCTAAGATGGACCATTCTTTTCTGGCTAAGACTGGTTTTGAGGAACATCAGATTAATCAATCATCTCATCAAAGAGCTGCAGAGGATGTCTACGCTGAGGCTGGCTGGCATCAGACCACAGTCTGCACTGTACCAGGTGACCAGGTTCGAGTCGTCATGTTTCACTGGTCATTTCCTGAGATGAAGGAGGGCCCGGCACAGTGGGCTCTGAGATCTGCACATCTGTTTAAACAGAGCAAATCTCATTCCTCTACAGCTTTTTTGATATGACTGATTAATCTGATGTTCTTTAAAACCAGTCTTAACAAGAAAGGAACGATCCATTCTAGGTCTGGACAGTTTGAAATTTCAAGGAGTTCTTAATACTGAGACAAAATCTGTATCTTTAAATTTCTTTCCAGTGATTTTGGTTCATCTCATCCATTCGTTCATTCATTCATTCATTCATTCTAAGCACATATTGAGCATTGACTGTGTAGCCTGCCTGAAGTGTTACTTTCCCTTTGGCCATTTTAATCTCTGTCCTTTTCTTTCATTCATTCTCCCCACCAGTGTATTTTTTCTAGGACGCTCAAACCCTTTTCTATGCATTGAGATCTAATAATTCTTTTCCAACCAGTCATACAAAAGTTATTTCTGCTGATCTGCCCTGTTTAGAATGTGTGTAGGAAAATACATTGTAATCAATTTATACTCTATTATTTTTAGCCCTACTTGATGAAAGAAATAAGCAATTGTCCTGGTCCTCAATTAGCTAATTATTATGTAACAAATATTGATTTACTTGTCTGACAAATAATTAGTGTTCACATACTGTATGTCCATCACTCTTCTAAGTCACAGGGACCCTGCAGTGAAGAAAGCAGCACTCCATACCCTTGTGGAGCTTATGTTTTGCATGAAGAGACTGATGAAAATAGGTAAATGAGGTGTGTGTCTGATGATAGCAAATGTAAAGAAGAAAAATAAGAGTGGCCCTGGGGCAGCAGGACAAGTCGGGTTGCTCATTACACTGTGTGGTGATTAACATCTGAGATTGAAGAATGGCCTGGATTATTCATGTGTGTGTTCACGTGTCTGTGTGTGTGTGTGTGTGTGTGTGTGTGCATGCGCATGTGTGTGTGTGTGCATGTATGTGGTCTGTGTGTCTATGTGCCAGTGTGACATTACTTGTGATGGCTTCACACGAGATGGCTGTGTTAAGATGCTAGGCAATGAGGGCAGAAGTGGAACCTGTGGATGGGCCATCTCTCTTTTCCTCACAGTGGTGATTTGGGCAGTCACTAGGGGCCATCTTCTCTGGACCCCACAGAACTGTGAGGTTCCTTCTGGTTATAACCATGGGAGGAGGAGAGAAATGGGAAACAACAGAAATATAGATATATGCATGGAAGGTAGAGGTGATGAAGTAATGCTCTCCTCACAGGGTCATGGCAGACATTACTATAACAAAGGCCAAGTTGCCAAGAGGGAAGCTCAGTCACTTTTCTTGTTGCTGAGACAAAATACCTAACACCCACAGTTAAAGATGGAAAGGTTTATTTAGCTTACAGTTTGTAGAAGTTTCAATTTGTAGTCATCTAAGTCTAAGGCAGTGTGGCACATAGCAGAGGAGAATAACAGAGGAGAACAGTTCATGGAGGGAAGAAGGCAGCAAAGTAGTAAAAAAAGTAGCAAGTGACAAGTGACAGCAGCAGCCCTCTGCCTGTCTCTTCTATTCTATCCAGGCTACATGCCCGCTGGATGGCAGCACTCACACCCAGAGTGAGCCTCCCCATTTTCACACCAACGAGTTGATCAACTAATTGATTAATCACACACCCACCCTTAACCCCAGCATCACACACTCTAGAGCCAGCCACCTCTGGATACCCTCACCTATGATGGCATGGGCTTTGGGAGGACCGCTAGACACAAGCCATAACAAGTAAAACGGATCTAGTAAAAGTTTTACCGGATGTAAAAGGATACAAAGATTCAAAGACCCTGGGGAAAATGGACAGCTGTGTGAACTGGACAAAAGGTATGATTTAATGGTAATATCTGCTTGGATTCTCTTAGCCTCTCTTCTGTGCGGCATTCCTCATCTCTGAGCGTAACACAGGACACTTGACACATGAGCATCTTCATAGAAGAAGCCCCGAGAATGACCTTGCTAGGTTTTATGGCTTGCTTTAAGAGAGGAATCAGCTTTTACAACCTGCCCTTGAGGAGGAGAAGCACACTGAAGGAGGGGGAAGGCAGTCTGAAAGACCTTGCTTCCAAGGCCTTCCCAGTCCCTTTCGCTTCAGTGTCTTAACCAGCCAAGGTGCCATTAGGGTATCATGTTTTGACAGCAACATGGAGGCTGGAGGAGGTGACTAGAGACAGCATCAGCCATTCAGGGTGTCAGGACGGAACACACTCTGATAGCCAGAGGGAGCAGGGCCCAGGATGCCAAGCACAGTCAGGGGATCAACCCGATAGGAGCACACTGTTCTCAGAAGGAGCCAGCCCAGCACATCGTTCCCTGACGGTCACTTTCATATCACCAGCACTGCAGAAATGGAAGCCAGAGGACGCACCGACCAAATACACTCTTCTGGGATGGACAGGCAAAAAAAGTCATTGAAAGGAAAGAATTCCTTCAGCCAGGGGTAAGGGCAGAGTGAAGGAGGGAAGGAGAGAGGTGGAAGCCAGGCCAACCTTTGGACAATTCCAGTCCTCTTCCACTCGGCAGTCCTGTAGATACTCTAAGACTTCCCTCAGATAGCCCAGGGCCTTCTCTCTGCCAGCCAAACCTCCCCCTGGCTGGGATCAGCCACCTCAGATGTGTATGTCAGTGTTTGGGGCTGCCATTACTGACTGCACCATTTCTGTTCATTGTCTTGTCCTTCCTCTCAGAAATCCATGTCCAAGTGAACAGGTGTTGCTAATGGTACTAAAGAACACAAGAATCAGGAAGCAACAACTTCAAGGCCGAAATAATGACATTTTAATTGGAAATGTATGGCAAAGAGACTAACCTATGTAGATGTATGCAAATCCTATGCAAATGCACATGTGGTCTTTCTCACTATTGTCAGCCCCTCAGTTTGCCTCATGGGAATTCTTAATGGTAGATGCTAGCTTTCAGCTTAGGCTAAGGGCTGTTGATGAACAATTCTAGATTTTACCTATGTTTAAACCATAATTAAGAAATATATTGATGGCAACCTGAATTTAATTAGCTTAATTGAATGTTGGGATTGATTGGGTCTTGAGAGAGAGCCCTGTCTCTGATGCTAAGCCTTGGGGAGCTTGCAGGGGGTAGAAGGAAAACCAAACTTAAAAGCCCCTAGTAGAAATGAAAAGGAATGGACAAGGAGCCACTGGGAGCGTTATTAAAGGGAAAAGGTTCTTATCAGGGAGTTGAAAAAGGAATGCTTAAATTTCAAATCATGCACAGCCATTCTGGGTCAGACCACTCAATCAAATGGGGAAAAAATGATGTTGGGAAGCAAGATTCTGTGAGATTCAGAAGGCAAGCAGGCATCCGAGTGGGATATGTATCACAGCAGCTACACCAGAGCCTAGGTGAATGGGGAGGAGCCCAGGACTGCCCATTCCTGGTCATCAGGCCCTTGTGAAGTCCTCAAGTCACAGGTTACAGAATGTGAGGAGGGACCATGGAGCTGAAGGGTTAAGAACAAAGAATTTTAGCTATGAGCTGTATCTTCATTTTTTTAAAGAACTAATTATGTAAGTGATCAAGTTATGTTTCACAATAAATGGTTGAACTTTCTCATTTAAAAACAACAGCATTATACGCAGTTAGATGATCCCAAGTGTTAAATCTCAGCTCTGTCCCTTTATATGTGTGACATGACTAATTCCTTTGCAGATCTGAGTCTCATTTTGTTTCAGTCTGAGACCAGTGGAGATCAATTCCAGGATGAAGCTGGAAAGGTGCTAAAGCACTGGGGTACTGCTTAGGCCTTCCCTTACACTGTGCATGATCCTGTGATTTGTAAGTAGTTGAGTTGAGACGCAAACTCTGGCTGCTGATCTTTGTTCTCCACTCTCTGCAATACTGCCTTGTCACCCCCTCCAAGCAGCAGCTTGAGTCTCTATTTCCTTCGCTACCATTCTCTTCTTCATGGACGCTGGTCCAGTCCCCCAATCTCACCTACGTCAACAAGGACATACTTCCCTTTCTCTGAGTCCAAAGCTGACTTTTCCACTGGTCTCTCACTTTCTCAGTGGGTCCGTGCTTGTTTTCTTCATAGCTCTCCATCTCACACCTGTGATGGTGAAATAGTGATAGAGTACCCTAGGATACAAAACAGGAATCATGCTTTCCATGTCAGTTTTGTAATTATTTGCATATACATAGATACATAGCTAAATTCAGATAGGAAAAAGAAATGACTAGAAACAAAAAAAAGGCAAAATGTTACCAGATGTTAAATCTGGGCATGGTCAGAATTTCCCAAACTGTGCACAGAGGATGTATTATTTTTGATGGGAAAAAAGAGGCATGATAAAACAAAAAAGGTGAACACTCTGCTTGGAACAATCCTGCTCCTTCCCAGCTGGTGCTCTGTACCTCTGGAGGGCCACTGCCTCTCTGCAGGTGTCAGGGCCTCTTGAGTTTTCCTGGCCTCTTGGGTGCCAAGTCTGCAAGTCTTATCTCCAGTTCGAAGGAACAGGGAGCCTCCATTAGGTGGTGGCCTCTCCTGTTTTATTTTGTTAGGAATCTCAATGGCTGATCTGCATTTTCACTTCCAGGTGTTAGTGTAAGTGGTACCAGATGGAGACTGGCTGCGGAGGAGCATATGGGGGTTCGCCTTCCCCCGCATACGAAGCAACAGTGAGGACCTCAGACCCGATGAGGCACTGCCCGGGTACTGCTGGGCTTCTGCTGAACCCTTATGGACATTCCTGTAGACACGGTGCTCCCCCCATGGCTAGAGTTTCTGAAGATGAACATCTTTGAGGAATGTTGACTCCTAGGTCTCAAGTGCCCTATCACAAGTTTTAGTTTCATGAGAAGCAACCATGTTTTCAAGAGAACATTAGTTCTGATTTAGAATATTGCAGAAAGAGAAATTCTATGTCTATGAAGTACCATCTGACTTCCTGCAAATATCTTTGGCATAGTCTTTGATCTCAATATAAGATTTTGTTCCTTCAGGTGTAACAAGTACACCCTAGAATGGGGTTTCTTGTGATTTCCAGACTCTGGGGAAGGTCTACCCTCTTTGGCGCTGAAAAAGTGAGGATCATGCAGCCGCCACCATTCCCAGTTCAGACAGACACACTGCCACCTGACCCATGGTCTCCAGCCACCTCACACAGCTCCAGATCCACACGTAGCTCCTGACCTTGGCTTGGGGCAGTTCAGAACCAAGTTCCAGGGTTTCCTCAGCTGTAGGCTATTTTGCTCTTGCTCCAGCTTGGCTTCCCCAGGACACTTCTGCACTGGTGCTTCCACTGCAGTGTCTGCTTTTGGAACCTCGCAGTATGACAGCCCCTTCTTTGCTCTTCCCTCTCTTCTCCACACCACTAACCCTGAGTGGCTTCACACGACTGACACGCAGTAGAAACCAGTTGCTCTATCTATCAAGATGTCCCTGTACTTTTCTCCTTGGAGTTACTGGTGAGGGCCATTATTTTAACAGATTTCCCTCTGTTGACCATAGTAAGTCCCTAGTCATGATGATTCTTTTAGCAGAGAATGAAATCCATCCAAACGTTCTGCTTGGAGTGTTGGTATCACCCTTCTGTGACTGGTTTATTAGCTCTGTGTTCAGGTTCAGGTTGTCTTGCTACATTGTTTGGTAGCAGTGTGGGTGTCATTAATGTCTAACTTTATTCTGTGTTTAGATCAGTTTTCATCTTGGATTGTTTTGGGGTTTTCTTTTCAGCATAGCATGGAATCTCTTTGAATGGCCAGTGGCCTGGTCTGAGTTAAAAGGATGCACGTTCTTTCTCGGAGGTTGTTTAGTACAACAGGTACAAGGCAGGCTCTGAAAATCCTACTGTAGTTTAGAAGCCTATTCTCATCCTGACCTGCAGCTGTGCTAAAATCTTAGGTAAATTAGTTAACCTCCTTGTGTTTCTGGGTTTTTAAAAAAATTTTTTAATATAGAGATAATAATTTTCTATCACATAATGTCATATCTCAAACATTCGATAATTGTCTTTGCTGATATTTAAAATCATGTGCGCAATTTTGTAAACACTCTATTAAGTTAGCTTTCAGCAATTTTTAAGAGATGTGTATGTAACATTAATAATAGTATTTTACTTTTGTCCTTTTGTTGCTAAAGTCAATATCAAGGTTGTTTATACTATCTCCTTATATTTCTTAGACTTTATGTTTTTTGCTTCTAGGAAATGGCATGTCTCTTACTGTTTCATTGTGAAGTTTGCTTTTTATCAATATAAAAGATCTTTGTCTCATGCAATGTTTTTTACACTGACTTCCACTTTGAACTGTGGCCAATCACTACTTTCTTTGTGTTTGTTTTGTGTGCTTGATAAATATTTGCAGAGCCTTCTGCTTTTTTCTCCTTGTTTTTGTTTTATTGTTTTTCCAGTATGAGCAGCATATGGTTGAGTTTTGCTTTTAACACAATGTGAAAGACTTTATCTTTTATTAAGGGAACTTAAACCATTTATATTTACTGTCATAACTGATATGTTTGGTCTTATCCTTGTCTTTTTGTTTTATGCTTTCTCATCTTTATGCCTTCTTGGCCTTTTCCTATATAGGCTGGCTTATCTGCTTTTTTCCTTCCAGTGATTTAAAAGCTGAATATCTGCTTTTAGCCAGTCCTAGGTGAACCTGAAAAAAATGATCCTTGCGCTCTTACAGTGGTAGAAGTGTAACGGTGGGTGGGCAGCCAGGCCGCTGAGCGAGAAAGTCGATGAAACCAGCCTCGAACCCCAGAGGCATAGTCATAGCTGTCCCTGGGGCACCTTATGCAGCAATGTAAAGCCCAGTGCCATGGCCCTCTGTCACCTTCCTGTGCTTCACTTGAGTGCATGCTTTCCAAGCTTGGCCCATCTCTTATGAGACTAAAGTACCCCTTGCTTTTCAGACTCATCTAACTATCTAACTATGCATGTCCAGACCAGACAGATTCTTAAATATCTCTACTCTTTGACTTACACTATTTCCTCATTGCCTGGAAAGACCTCTGAAGCCCAGCTGTGCGTGTGCGTGTGCGTGTGTGTGTGTGTGTGTGTGTGCTGCTCTCCTGCGGCTGCTGGTCCATTCTCCAACAGACAGGGTTGTGTAGCAGGACTGAACAAGCCTAACTGGATTCAAGTTCCAGCCCTGTTACATGTAGCTGCCCTGGAAAAAAATTTTTGCCACAGAACAAAAGCTTCTTCATTTGTACCATGGAAATCCTGATATTAAATCTGTGTCAGAGTAAGGACCCAATGAGATCATGGGAAAGCATAAGAAGAGCTTAGCCGAGTGGGTATTCAGTATACTTTTAATAAATGAACAAAGGGAGAGTACAGAAGGGAGGAAAGGAAGTATTGATTTTTAAAAATGGATGATGCATTTTTAAAAATTCAAGTTAGAGATGACTTCTTCCTGAGACACTAGAGTGTATTTCTGACCAACTGTGCCTGCCGTTTTAAATGACCCCTCCCCACCCCGCCTCTCCTGCCTCTCCGAGCACAAAGCATTTTGTGCGCAGACAGCATCTTCATTTATATTGGCCTGCCTTGCAAGGCCCACAGGCCTAGGGCAAATTTATTAAAGTGGAGTCTATTTATTCAATTTATTAAACAGGAATATTTGAAGGGTTTTCATTTAGAAGACTTAGTTGATTTATTCTGTTTGGCTTTTGAGGGCAAGACTCACTCCAGAGGGTAGAAGTTATAGAAAGGCAGATTTAAGCTCAACCTGAAATATAACAAAAGGTTTGTTGGCAGAGGACTCTCCCGTTTGTTCGTCTTACATGCACTATTCATTCAGGAGTCAGAGAAGATCCAACCACCTTTAATGTAGCTCTTCTTCTGGGACACAGTAGGGGGCTCTCTCAGATATTTCAATATCATACATTTCTTTTTCTGTCCATACAAATTATTGTGTGTCTTCCTATTCCATTACATAGATACATTATCCCATTTATACATATATTGAAAACTGAGGTTCAGAGGTGTTCTCTTGTGTCAATGCTGAATGATGGCTAGCATGTGATTGCATATGGCTTAAATTTAATCTCTCTGTTCTTTAGATAATTCATTCTCTTTCCACTTGACTCTGCTATCTGCAAAACAGAAGATAGCATCTATGTGGCCACCAGAGATTGGACATAAGACTGAGAAACTCATCAGCCCACTTCCCCCATCTTTCTTTTCCTTTCATCTTTCTCCTGTCTGTTCACCCCTACAAACCCCAAATCACATGCACAAGATTCAGCATGTCACGGTTGTGATGATTAGAAGGCAAATGACATCAGGCCACTTCTCCAAAGGATCATTCAATACAGACCCTACCTGTATCCCACAACCTCCAGGAAAGTGGTTTTCCCATTGAGCTTCAACTCAGAGGTGCCCAGCCGTCACTATGAGTGAGTCTTGGCATAGAACAGTAGCTGTTCTTTGGTAGTAGCAGTGGGAGGTGCATATATCACTCAAGGTCCCATCAGGAAACAGAGTTGGCTTTAAATGGCTCTGAGAAGATTCTGGTATCAAAGCAGTACTCACAGAGCACAGTTGTAGACAATGCTGAGGGATACAGTAAGTGACAACTCAAGGCAAGTTGTTGCTAGGGTAGTGCTGAAGAAACATAGAGGAAACACTGTTACCTGAGTAAGGAAGAGATCAAGCTGTGGAGGGAGGGCAGCCTGTGCCCTTGCTCTGATGGGCTCAGCCACTGCAGAAGAGGCTGCGCTGCGGAGAGGAAGAACGATCCCAGCCCTTGCAGCTCTCATTCTTCGATTTCCCATTGGCAGGAACCAACCAGAAGCCAGAAGGCAGAAGAGCCCCATTAGGCCACCCACCAGGTCAACCTATTGTACTACAGAGCAGGAATGGAAAGGCACCAAGAGAAAAATTCATAAGGAAAGACTGGGCAGCCGATCCCACAGGCAGAACCAAGAGGGGAGCCCATGTTCAATCACTTCTCTACTTTTCAGAAGTGAAGGATTATAGAATTCTCTAAGGATCTGTTTTAGGCAGCTGCCATTCACTGTGCAGGTCCTGCCAAATATCATGTTGGCCTCAGGACATTTGAGTCTTTAGAATGAATTCTCCTGGATTTAAAGATTCATATGCATTAATTCACCAAAGACTTACCCATTGCCATACTTTATTCTGAATATGTGGAACACACAAATGAAAAAGGCAGTGCCCTTGGTGTTTGGGCTGTCACAGTATCTAACCACAACAGTTCCTTGCAGTTACTGCAATGGACTAGTCATAAAAAGTATGAATGTTGGCCTGGCATGATTAAGAAACTCTCCCTGAGACAATTGGGAAGTGTGACTTTGGGTCTTGAAGAATGAGAGGATGAGGAGATTTATCATAAGCAAGGAAGACAGGCCCACTCTTGGGAGACAGTGAGGCAAGGAGAGATGCTATGTACAGGGAGGAGCTGCAGTATAATCATTATTATGCTGTAGCATAATAATAACTTCCTAGGGGTTGGATCTGGTCAGACTCTTGCTTCTTCATGAGGGAATGTTCTAGAAGTTTCCAGCATCCCTACCCTTGCCATTCCTAAGCACAGCCCTGTCAGAGGAAGCAGAAAGGTGCATCTGGGACCAGAGGCCACCACTGTGGGATGGGCAGAGCTCGAAGTCACCTAGAGATGCTCTTCAGAGTGGGGCACAAGGCCAAGTTCTTCCATTTTACCTGCTCTTTCTTCAAAACCTTCTGCATATGTTTTTTTCTAGAAGATTTTAACGGACTCTTTCCCTGTCCAGAGATAATTCCAAAATTAGTAAATCTGGGTGGGCTTCCGAGCAGAGATGGATTTTGAGTTGATGCCTAAGAATATCAGGGTAAAAACCCAGCCATTTTTGAGGCTCTTTTGTGTGACAAGGTTTGTAAAGTATATTATCTCACATAAATATCAATAACCCTGGTGAGGTGGAAATTCTTGGCCTCATTTTGCAGAGGAGAGACTGAAGTGCAGACAAGGATTTGTCTAAGATTCCCTAAGTGGGTACTAACCGAGGCAGAACCTTTGCCAGAGATGAGTGCAGAACTTATATTCTTGCCACGATCCTGTCTGCCTACCAAGAACCACACAGCCCCCACGTTGGAAAGGTTGGGCGGAAGGGGGCTTTTCTTTTGTCCATGGGTGGCCTCAACCAAGGTGGCTCCTGAGAGGACTCAAAAAATGAAGTTACCCTCTTATTTCACACTTCTCTGCTTGTGCATATGTGAATCCTACAGCCTGGTATATACCTGTGTCTCTCATCCCCACAATTCCTCACAGCTCTTGTCACTTTCCTACGTCTTTCTTAACGCAGCTCACAGCAAAGCCACATATCACTTGCATCATGTTGGACATTTCATTGTTTCCTGCACCAACTCTGTGCTTCTGTCTAACTCCTCCCTGTGGTTCCAGCACCAGCCACAACATGTGTTCCGCTCTGTAAGTACATGCTACTGCGAAAGCCCACAGCATTACAAGTGCTTCATACACGGTGATTTCCACCCCATTTCTCTTCTTGAGGCAGGAGACACTGGATGATTATTTTATTTAAAACTAACACCCTCCAACCTCCTCAGCAAGTCCTATCAAGTGGGAGGCTCCCTCTGAACTTAGCCATGTGTGCTGTGTGTTGAGGTGAGCACTATGACACTGTGGTTTCTGCAGGCTGACTCTGCTCATCAGCATCCGGGCCCCCTTGGCCTTACAGGGGGAAATTAGAGCCCCATCTCTTCAGGTGGCTGCCTCTTACCTGGACAGGTGAAAGTGATCTTGCACTTACAGGGCCAGGGTAAGGCCTGCTGATGCACTGACAAGTGCAGAGTAGCACACAAAGTAACAGTAAAGCAGCATGATCATGCATTTCCTAATGGCCTCCTTCACAGCTGTGTACACTGATTTAATCTTTGCAAAGCACTCTATTGTTTATGAGGCCTCTGGGTACAATTTTATGCCTGACTGAAGAGGTTGCTAATAGCTGCCATATTTGTGTTTAAGGACCTGCAAAGGACTAAATGAAGTATTTTAGAGCAATGAGCCATAATAAACTAATAATATATTGGAAATAATAAATGTTTTTAAGCCAATAATTAACTACAAATCTGGTGAACTTTAAATGAAAAAAAGTACTAATTATAAATGCAGTTGTTCCACGCATCCTGCCAGAGGAGGGGAAAGAATAAAAGAGTAGATGTGGGGTGCTTCGGATCACCGAGGGTGATGGTGTGGTCCCCGAACGCTTCCTCTGGCATCACAGCTGAGAACCCTCAGAGCCACTTAGTGAATCACTGGGCTTCATTTCCACCTTATGGGGGTGAGCAGAAATCTGGGCCTAAGCTCCCACTTGATGGGCAATTTCCTTTCCTAGGTATTTGTGTATTTGCCGGGCCAAAGGTTTCCAATGCTAGGTTTGCTAAAGGAATCTCCCAAAGGATGCTTGAAACCATGGTTGGTGTTTAAGAAGAGGAATTTATGTTTAGGCGAGTCTGTAGTGAGCCAGCTTGCCTAGCTCCGGGGATGACAAACCCAAAACACACAGATGCGCAGCACTCTGCCTTTGGGGCTGAGGTTGGTACAGAAAGAGCCCGGTACCAGCTATGGGCCTCCAACGCCATGCTCTTCTTACCATGTCTCATCCTGTCTTTTATTCACCCTCGTATGATATGCAAGAGGGTTATTTCCCAACCTACACGTTGGAAAAATATGTTACCATACTTTCCTCAGCTGTTGTTTCTTTTATTCTCAAAAGTAATGTATAACCATCTAAAGTAGAACACATTTTGAAAAACCCAAGAGTTTACAATTACACATAGTTCTGCCAGCCAAGTAAGTCTCTGTCAACTTTTTGTTGCATTTCCTTCAAGCATTTTCTTCCATAGAAATGTAATGGAATATTAGGATTGTACCCCAGAAATTTTCAGTGCTATAACTTTTTACATTATGTACATTTTTTGCATTATGTGATGTTGTTGCATCTTCTCTAGTATTATTTTATGATTGCTTAGTACCCCAAAGCATATATCCCCTACTGATGAATACTTAGTCTTTTCTAAATTTTTGCCTTCTAATAAAAAGTCACTAAAGATCAAGTCTAATGCAGGACATGGCATCTAATAGACATCCCATGTATTTGAAGAACGATAGAATCAATTTTTGCATGCATTTCTCATCATTTCTTGTGAAGGAATTTCCCAAAAAATAAGTTATGGAGTGTAAGTACTTGAATCCTACAAGTTTCTTGATATATATTCCCAAATTGTGTTCTGAAAGGGCAGTAATAATTTCCAGCATGTGGTAGGCATGCATAAATTCTGGAACCTATTTTTTAAAGGTAACCCAGTTCCTCATATGTTTTCATTTATCTTCCTCACTGTTATAAATTGAACAAGACACAGTTATCCAGGCTCATTCCTGAGAAATTCACCGCTTAATGAAAAGATAATACAGTAACACTACGGTTACCATTATTGAGGGTGTTTTCAGGCACTGTGGGCTCTTCCAAGCACTTTACATGTATGAATACTTCTAGCATCTTGACAGGCCAGCAGGCAGATCCCACATTCCTAGCTGCCCACAGCAGCCCAGCTCTGTGGCTGCCTTTGAGTGGGGCCCCTCAGTTCCGCATTTGTGGCTGCAGGAAGTCTGAACCCAACGATCAGACATAGAATGTAAGACTTGTTTTTTTTACTAGTACCGGGGATAGAACCCACGACCTCGTGCTTGCAAGGCAGGCACTTATGCCGCTGAGCTGAATCCCCAGCCCCCAGAAAGATAATGAATCACATTATGGCATGGTGCTCGCTCTGATAGAAGAAAGCAAACAAATTCAAAGCACAAAGAGGACTCTGAAGAGTTTGAGGAAAGAATAATAGAGTTTTGCAGGAAAAGCTGCCAATCACCAGAAAGAACATATGAGACCAGCAAACATCAAATACAGACTACAGAACCCGGCTGGGCAGTGGAGGCATGGGGCATTCCGGTAAAACAAGGGAAGAGAAGTAGGTAGACTCTTGTCTGGGCTCTGCAGTCACAGTGCCGGTCTGCAGTTCAGCGCTGTCTGTTACTAACCCTTTGGCCTTGCATGTCCCTGTGTTAGCAGCATGCCTGCCCCAGAAGGAAATGCTCAGTAAATACCTACCCCTGGTGGCAATGATGGCGAGGGTGACAGAAGTCATGGCCGCCATGGCAGGAGTGTGGCGAGGGTGGAGATGGACAGTGGATGGCAGTGATGGAGGGGGAGACCGTGGAGGAACGGTGAGACGGTGTGGGTGTTCCCAGGGCTCTGGTGCTGGTGGTGACCATGGGGAAGACAGCTAGTTCATCACGTGCAGGAAGTGAATGGAGCTTGTGTTTGGGGGACTACATGGTAAGAGAGGAAGAAGAACAGAGGCCTTCGCATGCCAGTTTTGTAAGTCGGGCCCTTTTCTTGGAAACAGTGAAAGAACAGGCAGGAAGGGGTCTCCAGCAAGGCAGTGATGCGATCTAATGCAGCATGAAGGCCAGGCGTGATGGCACTCTCTTGTAATCCCAGCCCTTGGGAGGCCAAGGCAGGAGGGTTGTTGGGAGTTTGAGACCAGCTTGGGCTACAAAGGGAGCTCAGGGCCAGCCTGAACTGCATAACAAGACTGTTTCCAAAAGACAAAAAAATTTAATTCAGAATGAGGAGCTATTTTAGGATAGAAATCGCTCGAATCCTATCATCTCGACATCCACCTATTCTGTATATATATAAGGTCATATCAGATTTGGAGCAAAGAACATTCACACTTCAGTCCACACGAGTGCATCTGGAAGGTACCTCAGGCAGGTCCATAAAGCACCCCCAGATGGCTTTAAGCATAGGATAGCGAAACAATCTAATTTGTCTTTCAAAAGATCCTTTTGGAAATCTTAGTGTGGAGGGAAGTAGCAAAAATTTGGCGAGAGATCTGCTGTGAGACACCAAGAGAGAGAAGTTGAGAGAATAGACTGAGAAATCCTGCAGGGGTACAATTGAATACTGTGGTAGACCGGATAGAAACACAAAAGGGATAGAGGAGCCAGGCGGCATCTCTGATTCTCTGGCTTAAGCAGCTTGGGTGAAAAGGCACACATTTTCTGAGGTGGGGGATCTGGGGAGACATATGTGTTTGGGGCTGTGATGAAGCATTTGGTTAGTTAAATGAATAATGAGACATTTATGCCATGGATCAGGGCATATCCCTGGCTCCTCTGTAGGAGGAGATAGGGGGATGTAAGGAGGAAGGTGTGGGAGGCTCTGAAACAGGGAAAGAGACAAGATCTCTGTTAGCTATTATGTGCAGCAATAACCCTTGCTGTGTTTATTGCCCATTTAATAGAGTGTACATTACAACCCACAGTGATAATCAAGAGATGGGGGAAGCCAAATAAGATGCGGAGATACCATAGGTGGAAAATTTATTCCCCTGCAAAAAGGTTCACATTTCTGAAAATGGTTTTGGGATGAGTCTCAGTCCCTGCTTTCCTCCTTCTCTTCTTCCTTCATGCCCGAATATGAGCAAGAAGATTTTAGCCAGAGTGACTGTAAGCAGAGGGCCATTCTGAAAAGATGATACCCTAGGAGAGACAAGGGGTGACTTGTGACTTACCCAAGGGATTCTGAGGCCAATTGTGTCACCTGAAGGGGAATGGCACACACGTATTAACCCATCACAGCCTTCACACCAATGGTCAGGGTGCTTCTGTGTTCTAGATTAACCATGTTAAATGTTGATTAGATTCTTCAGTTCTCTGGCCTCAATTTGCTCATCTGTAAATGAAGGTCATAATAACATCTTTGCAGACTTATGATAACAATTACATGAGACAACATTTATCACTTGTACCAAGTGCACCCATGGCGGTGTGGTAAATATTAACTCTTTCCTCTTTCTTGTTCTTTTCTTTCCATGCTTTATGAAGTCAACCTTGACCACTAGCACTAGTGACCTTGAGCTGGGTTTAAGTGTGTAATGTGTGGGTGGGGTCCTCGATGTGGAATCGCTCCCCCTTCCTCTGGGGGCTTGGGTCTCCAGATGGGTGGAGTACCCAGGTTCAGGGTGACTGTTACTGGATGTCAGTGAGTGTCGGGGTCACATGGTCCTCCCTGTGTGCTCTCTGGAGCATGTCTGCATTCAGGTGTCCTTTGGAAACAGCAGCATCTGCTGGCTGTTGCCTAAGCAATAATCTGGCTCCAGGCTTCAGGGGGAGTAAATCGCAACATCTGTGTTTCCCCGGCAAAACAGCAGGGCAATTAAAATAGCTCTGAGGCGCGATCTATCACAGCACCGGCTCCCTTGTTTGCACGAGCTGCAACTGGAGAACTGAGAGTCTGCAGAGAGAGGACCAGAAAGGGGGTTTCAGAGACTTGGGTTCCTGTGCAGGCCCCATCAGTAACTTGATGGGTGACATTGGGCACATTGTGGAAACACTTTGGGCTCCTGATCTTAGAGCTCCCAGAGGCATTGTGTGGCTCGCAACTGCTCTTGGAGATGGTAGAGATGGTGACAGAGTCTTCTGGGTTAAAGACATTGGGGAAATCGTTGTTTCCCTATTTACATAGTTTTCTAATCTGAGGTCCAGGATACGATAGCTACTCTAAGTGTGGTTGTGAGGACTGAGATGCTGACTCAAGGCCCCGTCTAGGTAATGTAGCAATGTCAGATGCCTTTCTGCTTTGGGGCCTTAGTGCTGCTGGTATCAGTGTGGAGTCACAAGGCCAGTGCTGTTTGTTCTGCACAGAGTCTCAAGTCATGGTGGTGGTTATTATCAGGCACGATATGTCTGCTGTTCCTACCCTGCACCTAGCCACTTCTCCTAGGCCTTCTGCCGGGCCACTGTGCCATCCTTCTCTAAGACTGCACACCGATGTCCTCCTTGAGCCCACTATGAAGAGAACTTGGGGTCTCAGCCAGTGACACTGAACCCGTACCTCCCAGATCTGACAAAGGGCGGAGCACCCGGATTTGAATGCGCATCGTTCTGTAACCTGAAGGACACTTTGCGCTGCCCATGTGTGAGAATGAGGCTGGACTCAGCCTGGGCAGACTACGCAGCCTGTCTCCTCTGCTCTCCAGTACTTTTAGAGTCCTAGGGGCAGCTCTCACTATTTTGTACACCCACATAAGACAATAATCAAATGCATCACACATACATATATGTATATTTATAAAACCTGCACACACATGTGTATGTACTCACAGTTTGATACAGATTATTTCCTCCACAGACCAATATATGTAAAGTGGCAACAGTATGTCTTGAGTTCCTTTGTGTCTTTGTAAGAATCATTTGGTGCTGGGAACATAGTATGAAGGAATGCCGAAGAATGAACAATGTGTCTAAGTCCATAGTAATTATTCACTGAGTATTACTGCGCACAGGGATGCAGTCAGCGTGAGCTTTCTTTTCACAGTATGTAGCCTATGTATACTTTCTTTTCAAAATAAGGCTAATTGATTCCTCCTAATGGAATGATGGGAGTAGAGGAGACAAAATTTGTACTGCTTTAAAGCCTCACTTTGTACTTCAAACCAGCATTCCTTACCTTAGTGTAACACTGTGGACAAAACTATGTAAATTCACTGCCATCTAAAATCATAGCATTATTATTACAGTGTTTATTATTATATTTGCAGTTGTTTAATGCTGCTTTATATTTTCACATTTTGTATTCTAATACATTAAACCACAAAATATTCCAATTCATCTTCTGTTTGGGATTTTAAATAGGTTAATAGGATGCAAATAGGAGCCATGTTTTTATTTTTTTGCTTTATGGTTTTTTTGTGGGGGGTTGCATTTTGTTACAAATATTGTACATAAATATTACTATGCTGTTTGGGCAAAATTTAATGAAATGTAATTTAATATGATATTTTTAAGCACATGAGATTTTTCCTGAGGGCTTTCAGCCATGGTCTTAAACTATGTTAAACCATAGCTGAAAGAAGTCTGAACAAAATGAGTTTCTTTCCTCATTTTTCTGGCCTCTCCATGTTTGATGACATTTTGCTGTCCATGCCAAATGGTGTTTTGAGTTTCACATGGTTAGGCCAGGCTGTAAATGAGTTTGAAAATATTCAGGTCTCCTTGGGAGAATATATTGCTGTTTCCACTTTTAGCCTACTCTTCAATTCACCAACTATTCTATTTACTTATTAATTCACCAGACTCATTCACTCATTTATTTATTCAACTCTATGCCTGCTGTGTGTGCCTGGCATTAATCTCCTTATTTTCTTACTCTGGTCCCCAAGACCTGAGCCACATGGTCCTGGAAAAGCTCCACAAAGAGAGCCCAGGACATCGCCTGGTTTCTAGAAGGGGCTGAGACGCAGGAGAAGGGCACAGGGTGACTTCTTCTCGTATGTAGCAGAGATTCCTTTATTGATGTGACATTCATCTGAAAAATGCACAAATAAACCTGTGTCCAAATCCATAAAATGGAAACTGAACACCTGCTTTTAGATTTGTTCTCAGAATGAAACAACATGTCTGCAGCACCTAGCAGACAGTCTGGCATCTGATTAGTGTGATTAATCTGTTCTGTTGTCTAAAGACAATTGGTAGGATTCACCGCCCATAGTGGCAATAACAATGACCATGCAAACTCACTGGGGGTAGATTTATGCATACATGACTTAGGAATGTTCTGGAAAGTGATTGTGAGGACAGGGATTTTCTTCAGTCTCAGCCACTCTGCTTAACTAGTCTTCCCCACATTCACTTCCTTTCCATCCACCCCAGCACCACACAGCTTCCTCCATAGCCTAACCCCGAGTCACTGTGGGGTCCTGGGTGTGAGATGAGGACTGCAGTGGGGAGGGAAGAGAAGAGACTGAGTCTTCATAGCTCCTCACCCTTCCCTCCAACCCCACACTAACCCCCAAGGCCAGCTCTGGATGGGCTGCAGCCCACGGCCAACCCTCCTTGCTTTTCCCTACAGAGATGCCTGGGCTCCTAAGCCCCTTCTCTTGGAGACAGAGGCAAATCTGTTTCAGTGCTAGAAGCCCCAAGGACTCGGAAGAGAAGGAACTGAAAGCTTATAGCACTTGACTCCCTCTCTCTCTACCTGCCACCCCTCCACCCCTCTGTAAATGGAGTCCTTTCCCTGGATGGCACATCTGCATGTCAGCGGGTGGCTGCAGTCACTTGGTGACAGCATGTCCTGATTCCCACCTCAGAAGAGCGGGGCTGTCTGAGATGCCCCAGGTGTGACCGTCCTGTGAGCAGGGCAAGGGAGGAGCATCTGACTTCAAATCACAGAACCGTGGAGAGCAGTTGTTTGCCATTCTCACCAGTCATTCACTCTATGGCACAAGGATCTGCTCCCCGGAGTCCCTCTTGTAGGTCCAAGGTGTGGCTCTCACAGCTGTCCCCGAGTAAGAGTGGCTCTGCAGCAGTGTAACTGTGGCTTACTTCCCTCCAGTAAGTGGTCCAGGTTCTATGCTTGGGAGAGAAATAGGGAGTACCCAGAACTCCTGCTTTCCTGTGCTCCCTTCAGTTAGTGTCCTTGTGCTTTAGAACATCACTTCCTCAGAAAAGCTCGTCCCTAATCCAGACAAGCCTGCCGTGATGTAACTGTCCATCCTTCCCTGTGCCCCAGGTCAGTGCATGCTCTGTGATGTCACTGTTCTGGGTCTGTCCTGTGACTAACGTGTGTCTTCTCTACACCTGTGGGTGTCCCAGGGCAAGGGCCTGTCTCTGTGCTGAATATTTCCTCAGCACACAGCACGGTCTCTGGCACATAGCAAGTTCAAGGTAAGTATTTGTTAAATGAATGGTTAGAAAAATAAAATAAATATGTATTACTTAGTGACCATAAGAAGCTTCTCATGACTTAAGTGAGGCCATGTCTTGAGGGCACTCAAGGCCACTCATACACTCAGGTCATCCCACCTGTCCTTTCACTTGCATTCATTACAGGGGTGCAGCAGAGACAGCAGATTCCTGGGCCAGGTGTGGAGGACAAAGCTAGAACCTGGAAGAGTCCAGGCTTAGCCTTCTTCCCTCTCTTTCCCGGAAGTCATTGGCACAGAAAGCACTCCCATCGCCCCACCAGCTAAGGTACAGCAGCATTGGTGCAATGTTTCTGGCCTAATGAAGCCCATTTGAGACCTGGTGCCAAAGGTTTCTGTAGGGTCTGGTCCCAGATGCATGCTCTACTTTGTAACTTCCAAAATCCCAGACTCCCAGGAGAAAAGGGTGCTCACCATAAACTCCATTTTTTACATAAGCATCATCAGTTAAGGGCCACCTAAATACCCAAGTGCTGAGAGGTCATCCAAGGGCCCATGAGCTAGCAGACCCTCCTAACATGGCAGCCTCAGACCCATATGTGCATTCTTTCCCACACAGGGAGGTAGATCTGATTTTTTTTAGTGTATGAGGAGACATCAACACTCACGTGCATTCGTAAAGATGAGCTAACAACTTGATGAGACATCCTGTCCAGGCACGTAGATAAGAAGGCCAAGGTTGGGATCAAACTACTTGGATTTCAACCCTACCTTTAATACTAGCTGTGCTGCCATGGACAAGTCTTAGAAGCCATGGCTGCTCTTTGCTCACACGTGGGAATGGGGAAGTGATAGGTCTACCTCCGGAGACGGCTGTGAAGCCTGAGCGAAACCAAGCCCACGTCCACAGCGCCCGGCGGGGCGCAACGGCACATTCACAGATGGGCAGTGCCAGGAGAGTCCCCTGTTCCTTCAGTGGCCTTTCCTTGCTCAGTGCATGTGGCTGAGCCACTGAATCTGTGATTGACAACTCCCTGAGTTCTCATTCTGTCTCTGACAACCACTTACAGAATAATCTGGAGCAAGTTAATGGCATTGCCTACTCTCAGTTTCCCTGTTCGCAGTTAGAAGAGTGATCCTTGCCTGGCCTGCCTTCAGGGCACAGCAGGAGGGAGTCAGGTGTCTCAGGGAGGGACCAGCCTTGTGGAATCTGGAAGTGGGTGGCCCCAGTCTCTGCCCCTCAGCCTCCCAAGCTGGAGTGGGGCCACTGAGTAGGTACCGCACTTCTCAAGTGTGCCTGTTATCACCGCCAACCATGCAGCTATGCGGGAAGAAGATAGTGAGCAAGCGGATGTTCTGCATTTATCCTGTGGGGGATTATATTATTATCAGACAAAGCAGTTTCTGGCTGTACTTGTTGTATGTTAAGGAAATCCTATCACACCCTGTGAATCTTCAGCAAGTGTAGGAATCTCCTAGTGGCAGGTGGCAGGCTGAGCAGAGAACTGGTGGAAGCAGCATTGTCCTCTCCCAGGCTGTGAGGTCCCCTGACCCCGGACTGTCTTCTTACTGGGTCATCACATCTACCATGGTGGCTTCACCTGGGAAAATACTTTCAATGAATGTTTGTTGGATGAATAAATGAATCATATTAAGTGAAAGGATTGCTCATAAGGAGACCGTGTATGACATGCTCACTGCTAAGGTCTCAATGTCTCCACCAAAACTCATGTTCAGATGTAATAAGCTCCATGGCAAGGTATTAATGGGGCAGAAATATTCAACTATGGTGTTTGGGGTTGGGACTATTGAGAGATAATCAAAGATAAATGAGGCCATATGGGCAGGGCCTAATCTGGTGGCACCTTGGCTTTATAAAGAGGGCAGAGACCTGACCGTGGACATTGTGCATCTCCAAATGATGTCCTGGACTGCCTGGACACTCCAGAGTCCCCACTGCAAGAATTTCTTCAGATGCAGCCAAGTGATCTGGACCCTTCCAGCCCTCAGAACTGTGAGCCAGGTAAACCTTCCTTCTTTATAAATTAGTCTGTGGTATTCAGTGGTAGCCACAGAAAGTGGATTGTGACATTGCTGTTTACCAGGCATGCAAATGAAAACCCCAAGGCCCTGTGAGCTGCAGGGAGGAGGGAATAAGGGGCAGACCCAGAAGGAAAGCTCAGTCCTGAGAGGCTCCAGGTCAGCAGGACACTTCTACCCACCTAACACCAAGACTGTTTTATTGTCTGCATATTTCATTTTTAAGTGAGCGCCTACATTTTTTAATAAAATTGCTACTCAAAAAATTGTAATCAAACATGGTCTCATAATTTGCCTCAAAATATTTCACAATGCACCTTGGGAGAGAAGAGCCGGTTGCAGGGGAGCAACTTTCTGTCTGTCCTTAAAGCCTGAACCCAAACAAGGTTAGCCCTGGAGGGGCAGGGACTGCGAAGACGAAACACTTATTAAATTATCTGAAAGAGTGCTCTCCTCAGCCTCCTTAGCCTGTGCTTTCAAGGTGATAGATTAACTGAAATAAAATTATTGAATTGAGAAGCCATTCATTAAAAGGGAATTTCAGGAAACCAGAACGCTTTTTATAATATTACCGCCAGTGCTGCCTATTAAATGAAAGTTATGTGTTCTTTGGTGATAGTGAAACTGCTAGTTTGTCATCTTTTTCCTCTCAGCCCCCTAGCTGTGCAAAAACTCATAATTTACAACTTCCGACATAATGGGGAAGTTAATTAGTTTTCTTCAGATTTCACCTGCTTTATTTAACCACTATTTTCATAGCCCTCCATCTTTTTTTTTCTGTGATTGTCATTTCTGTCAAAAGCATCACACGTCTTCCTCTTTGTCTATCCTAGCTGTCAACCAGAATCACAGACACGTCCCTCCCCACATCAGCTGCTCCCACACACGTGCTGCACTCCCTGTCTTGCTGCTTTTATTTGACTTGCTCCCAATGCTTCAATCTACGGGCTCGTGCTGAGCACGTGGTAGGTGCTATCCCTGGAATGGGAGAAAGGACACACCCAAGGAAGAAGGACTAAAGGCCATCCTCAGTCCCTAACTTGCATTAGCCAGTGCAGGGTGGGAAGCAAGATCAGCATGTATCCAAATAAATGCTCTGTGCTGCTTGCTGAGAAAAGGTCAGCATTTGCAATCCGATATCCAAGAATTTACCATTGTGAGTGGTGCGAACTTCGTTAAGGTGGTAATGCTCTGTCAGGCTGCCAAGCGCACACCAAACTCAGCAATCCTTGCTTTCCTCCTTCATCAGATGAGGATGGCTGTGTGGACATGGCATCCATGAGGTGTCACAGCAGATACCAAACTGAGGCAGTGAGCAGCCTGGCATAGGCCCTGGGACAAGGTGCGCTCCCTTGGGATCGGTCACTGGCTCCCTGTCCCGTGCCTTCCTCTCCGGGGTCTAGGGCCAGCTCCCAGCTCGTAAAACCTGCAGGCAAGCCAAAGGTTGTGCAGGACAGCAAGCTCGGCAGGCCCTGGGCAAGCTGTGGTTCTTGACCTGGACTGGAAATATGAATAAAATAGTAGTCAGTATTCTATGCATGTCATCATCACGGGTGGAGAAAAGAGGAATAGCTGCAAATGATTGAGTGCTACGGCCCGCCACTGTGTTAAACACTTCACAACCTTCCGTTACAGCCTTCGAAACAGGCCCCGAATCTTTATTTTCTCAGGGTCACAGAACAGCTAACACCCAGGCCAGGCCTCAGTGCTGATGCAGAGCCGGTGTGGGGTCCCACTGAGAGCCCCTAGGCTCAGGGGCCTGCCTCACCTCTTGGCTCTTCTCCCTAAGCAGCAGGCCCTGCCTCTTTGGTTCTCTGTACCACAGGGTCCGCCAGTGCTGGCCAGAGCTGTCCTTCATTCTGATATGTGCTTGGTGTTCTGTAGGACAAGGGCAGGGTATGAAGAGGAAACGAGAATAAAGGTCTAAAAAACCCCCAGGTATCCAAAACAGGATCTGGCCTTTGGCAGCATTAATTTTTCTTCCAGTAACTTATCTAGATTTAGCTCATCTTATATTAAACAATAAGGAGTTACCATAGCAACCTCATTGCCATGTAATAATGCTCACTTCCTTCTCAACTGTAAAATCAAAACCAGAGAGGCAAATAGAAACCATCAAATTACCAAACGGCCATCCTCCTCATCTCTTTTTCCTTTGCAGAATGATTATTGATTACTGTCTTTATTGGAGGTCAGCGACACGATTACTCATTTCTCCCCTCCCCCATGCCAGTGGCTCTCTAGGAACCGTCAGAGCTGAGAGAGGAGCTCGCAGCCCCCAGAGGGACAGAGTGTCTCCTGATTCAGGTGAACAAAGTTTGAGTCAGGGCCATCTCTTGCCAGCTGCTGCCAGTATTGCTCTGGGGGCATTGGTGTCTCTCACTGGCTTCCGAATGCGTGATTAACCCCGTGGGCTTGCCGCATCTGCGTGGGGCCTGCTCATTGCGTCTCCCCACCTCCTGGCAGGAATTCACATTCCTGTTGACCCCTGGGCCACAGTGGCTGCAGCAGATGTTCCCTGCACTGGGCACAGCGAGGGACCAAGTGCCGCCCCTCCCTATTATCTCTATGGACTCCTGCCTCCATCTCCTTCTCTTCCTGTCAGCTAATTCTGAGTTTTCCTGCAAGATTCAGGTCAAGCATGGCCTCCAGGAAGAAGCCTTGCTTGATGTTCGCAGTTTCTGTTGATGAGTTGAGATCCTGTTTGACCCTTGCCCCACCATTGGTCACTTTGCATTGTAAGGGCTCACTTGTGTCCCGCCCACCAGTAAGTGTGAACTCTCCATGAATGACGTTCTCCATCTATAAATGTTGCACCTCCTAGCACACCAAGCAAGCAATAGACACCCAATAAATATCAAGCATCTCACTTTTTTGACAGTGCTTAGCATGAGGTTATTTATTGCTACCAATCAATGGATAGTTAATCATATTGAATGGCTGTCCTTGCCTTCTTACAAGAATTTTACATATGAATAAAAGTAGATGGACTGAGAAGCAAGTTGGTTTATCTGCTCTATCTCTGGCAAACCACATCTTTTTAATTTCATGCATGGATGGAGTGATACGTCATGCCTTTTACAGTGCCACAGCCTGCTACCTTGTATAACTCAACATGCTTACGTAGCTGGGCAGACAAAATTATTCTGAGAGGGGGTAAGACCAAGGACATCAAAAATGATGTCAGGGAGCCCAAGATGGTGTTGATTTTCTGCCCTGAACTCATGACCTCATCTGCTTGTTACTGACCTAAGCAACATTCACAGACGAATTTCACAGAAAGCAGTTCGCCTTTTCTAGATACCAGGGTCTACACTGTACACATGCTAACAGGGACATTTTCTCCCTTTTGGGACCCTGTAGCCACTTTGTCAATCGCTAGATATTCACTGAGGACCTCGGTAATTATAGAATTAGTGAGTAAATGGGTGAAAAGTGAAGAGTCCCTCTGCCCTCCAGTCCAGCGTGTGCCCTGCTACCAGGTCTGAACCCATTCAAGTTCCTCCTCCCCTCTGAAATGCTTGTGATCATTCTTTGTCTCTACAGATCCAAGGGCAAAGGTCTGGACTGAGGGAGACATTCAAATGATGTGAGCCAGGCTTTAGCTCCTGCTGTGGCCCTGTGGTCCTCCCTCCAATGCTGTGTCTTTGTTGTAATTGCTGATGTTCTCTACTAGGTCACAACTCTCCTGAAGGTTAATTTTCTTAAATTTGAAGTTTTATAAAATGAGTTTCTCTTGAATCTTCAAAATGCACTGTTTCTGGCCGAGTGACGGCTTTCATAAATGGGATGATCTTGAAGCCTTGCTTCTGGGAAAGCCCTAAACTCTGACCCATCCTGGTGTCCCTGGAGCCAGATCTTTGCTTGGGAATAGTGAGCTTGGCTGTCTGAGTTCAGAACTGAAAGGACCGTGAGAGAAGCTAGGCCAGCCCCTGCCTCTGCTTCTGAGAAAGCTGAGACCCAGTGATTCATCTCAAGTCAAGATATGCTTGATGGCCACATGGGCACTGATACCCAGTCAAGGCCCTTCCTGTCTTTGTGGACTTACAGCCACTGTCTCATCCCGCTCTTCTGCAAGCTGGTCTCCGTCAGCCCTTTCCTTGGTTCTGAGATTGTGATTCTCTTTGGAAAACTTCGGTGCATCTCTGCCCAGCTACTATTGGCCTCCCCAGTCTCCACAGAACCATCTCTGCTGACTAGGGCCAGGGATGAAAACCCCAAATATCAGCTGTGGGTCAGGACTGAATGCCACCAAGAGCGATTGTCTGTTTTCTCTGAGAGGTTACACCATAGCGGTGGAGAAGAGATGTATCCCACTGAACAATGCCACTGAAAATGCGACAAATGCCAGTTTCTTCCCCTGTTACCAGTGAGTCAAACACCAATCCTGTGGCTGAAGCAGCTGTTTTGCATTGCACGCATCAGAAATGAAGCTCGCATTGTCTCCTGCGCACCCACTTGGTGGAAGTACGTGACTTGGGTGCCCTATTTCCCTGAGTCATTTAAAGAACAATTAGTGAAATTTTAAAAATCAACCACCACTGTCATTTGTCCCAGGAAGAAATATTGGGTTTCAGGGTTCAGGAAAACTCCCATGCATTGCCTTCCAGTGTGACCATGTGCATCCATAGCTCAGTATTCAGCTCCCCCGCCACAAGTACTGGAAGGAACTGGCTGGGGTGGGAAATGCTTTGGATTCTGGAACCACACCAGATTGGCTGCACATTTCTTGTGTGACCTTTGACGAGTCCCCCTAGTTTTCCTCACACAGCTTCCTCTGTAACACAGACACCATTGTAATGCCTGTCTCCCAGGATGGCTGTGTGGACCAAATGGGTTATTGAGGAATAAATGCTTAGAGTACTGTTGACAGCTCAGTGACCTTCTAGTTCCCCTGATCAGAAGCTCTGCTCCCACTGCTTCAGTTAGCCAGAGTCAATCCTGGCTCAAAAATGTTATATAGAAAATTCCAACATTAACTACTGATCAGTTTAAAATTGTGTGACATTTGAGTGATGTGATCAAACTGTGCACCATCCTGCTTGGGAAATGAATCGTGCTTCTGTCTCATGTATCCACACTGTGTGTACTACCTGCCCGGAGTCACCACCTCATTTATCAAATCTGCTGCTGAAATACGGAGTTTGCTGCCATCATGGCTTGAGGCACTGAGTTAGGGTATAGGAAAGTGTCTCCCGTGGATGAGGAAAACCACTGCAGTATGTAAGTATTAGCCAGCATTATCATCATCTTCGTCATCACCATTGTTATTAGAATCCTTCTCAGAGAATGGCCACCACCTGGCTAGGAGCATGGCGTGGTAGAAGGAACCTTCTTAACCAAATGCATCTAAGCTGGTCAGATGGTCGCTGGTGAAGGCTCAGGCAACTTGCTGACCCCATCAAGGCTGAGTGTCCCCATCCGTAAGGTGAAGTCAGCATTCCGTGCCCACTCCAGTCACACCAGAGACTAATGCCCCCTAGTGCTGAGAGCACAGGCCTCTCTCCCCAGCAATGACAGCTACTCCTCCTTCACCCCAGGGCCAGTCTCCTGTCACATGTCAGTCCTTGGAGGTCTACCACCCAACACCTAGAGACATACCTCCTGGGTGCTAGAGAAACAGACCTCCTGGGTACTAGAGATATAAGAGAAATAGACCTTCTGTGTGCTAGAGATATAAGAGAAATAGACCTCCTGGGTGCTAGAGACATAAGAGAAATAGACCTCCTGGGTGCTAGAGATATAAGGGGCTTGAGGTTTCACTCAGACTTGCTTAGTTCTCAGTTTCTTTTCTAGAAGCACAGTGTGTTCTCTTAGTTCGTGCAGAAGCCTAACCTGAGTGGAAGGCACAGCTTGCTTGCTGCCTGACAAGGCTCAGGTCTGTTCACAGTGAAATGCACCCTCTCAGCCGCTCGGCTACCTTCTCTTTTCACACCACTTAGAATCCTGTCCCCTTGATCGCAACATTGTGGTTCTCATTCTTTTCTTGCCTCTTTTCATGTCTTTCTTAATTCTCTAACATTACTTTCTTCAGTCTATCTGGGAAGTTCTGAGATTTTCTTCCGTTCTCTTGGGAGCCTCCTGTCTCAGTGGAACCAAAGCCCACTACAAGACCCACTTTGAGAAAAGACTGTAAAGTGTCTCATTAATAGCTTTTTTTAAAATTGCAACCACATCAAAATATGACTCTGATAAATGGGGCAAATAACATATTATTAAAATTAATTGCACCTGTTTCCTTTTACTTTCCTGGCTGTGAGAAAATACCCGTACTTGGCTCATGTTGAGTTGCTATTGAGCAGTGCTGGTCTAGAGTCAGAAATCTTACCTCAGAATTTCAATTTACAAGCATGAGGTCCTGAGTTAGATTCCCGGTAACCCCCTAAAAAGGAATTTTAATTTAATGGCCAAATAGTCTTTTGAGAGTGTTAGAAATTATAGCCTGTCCCCTGGACAGCATTTAATATGTGAATTGTAGTTTTAAGCAGCTCCAATATGAATAGAGTGCCCATACTTCTTCATTTACACAGGATAGTCCTACTGTAGCCTATTGTGTAGCAGTAAATTATTACTTGTGCATCTTTCATTATCAAATGAATCGTGGTGCAGTTGATAAATTACATACTTACCCTACTTAATTAGGTCACAAGTGAAGCCTTTGCATTACTCTGAAAATTGTCCTCTCAGAAGAACCAGAGACATTCTACATTAGTCCATTTTCTATTGCTGTTTCTGAGGCTGGATACTTTATGAAGTGAAAAGGTTTCTTTGACTTGCAGCTCTGGTAAGTAGAGGGCAACAACTCTGGCATCACTAGCATCCTGGCAGATGCCGCAGGCTGCATCACCACCTGGGAAAGAAGCAGAAAGGGAACTGTATGTGTGAAGAAGGGCCAAGTAAGTGTGGAGACCTCATTTCCCAGTGACCCGCTCTCACGGACACTGGTTCACTCCCTGAGACCACCGTGTCCTTTCCAAGGGTGGTGCACTGGTGATCTAATTACCCAGCTTGAAGGCTCTACCACTCAGCCCTATTACACTGGCTCCAAGCTTTCAGCAGACACATTGGTGGACACATTCCAGTGAGGCATGGCACACCCCTAGCCATCGTGACCATGACAATGAATTTCTCTGCTCCACCTGGACACATCTTCTCTGTGCTCTTTCCTGCTGTCTCCCTGGCCCACCAGCACACCCTGTGGCAGGGAGAGGTACTACCGGCTTGGAATCTCATCTACACATAGCCCTCATGGCTGACTACCAGGGACAGCAAGACACTTCCTGTCTGTTCCTGGGAAACATTTCCCTAGCCAAAGATCCAGGATAGACACACAGGCATTCTATTTAACCAGCTCACCGTGTCCAGTGTGGTATAGACTGAATATCCAGCTGACAGAAATGGTGTGGTTCACACTGTACCTGGGGCTGGTATTGCACCTTCGCATTCAGCCGCCTGAAGGGAGCCTGGGTCTCCTGGGCTGGCAGTGGAAGCAAGACAGAGACCTTGCTGTGCGTTGCCTTCCAGTGTGAGGATCTGAGCATAGTTCCATCTCACAGAATCTGTGTAATTTTAATGCAGTTATAGTAATTAATGAAAACCTTGTCAGATACTACGTGGACTTCAGAAGTTCACTTAACTCTTTTTCTGTTGCTCTTTCTTACATACAAACACACCCTCTGAAACACAGTCAGTAGACGGTGTATGATTTGGGGTTTTCATGTCTTACAGAGACTAACACTTCCGCCTCTCTTTAGCTATTGGTGCAAAGTGACCTCTACTTCATCAGAGTTCTCTGTACCTAACCTGGAGGTACACTCCAGGTTTCATCAAGGGATAATATTTTGCTAAAATATCTGCTTGGTCTATAAACTTCTCATAAGCCCCATCTGCTTTCCAAAGCAGACGCATCCTTTGCAATTATCTGGCAGCTACCTGAGAGCTGCCTACTGAGTCCTTCCTGTTTGGTCACCTGTGCCTCCTAGATGACTGTGAAAGTTTTATTTAGATCTGCAGTGGAAAAGAGAAGCTTCACCCTGAGGCATAACATGTTACCAGCATTGTTGCTGTGACAAACTGAAATCTGACAATTTAGAACCTGCCAATTAGGGAGCTGCTCATCGCCTCTGCCTTTGATGAACATCAGTCATTACAGGGTTGGAGAAGCTGCGTTCCCTGGTCATATGGAAGGGTGGTTTCTCCGCTCCCTCTGTCCCTTCCTTTCTGAGTGTACCTTCTGGCATCAGCCGTACTTGCTGCCTGCATCATTAAGTGCTGAAACTTCACATCTTAATTCTGTGTGAGAGGTTTCCTCTGGGGGCGACAGTACATCTGTGGAAAAGGAACTTGAGTGTACAGTGGAGGTGATATGTGGGAGGATGTTGACGGCATATTTAGAAAACAGCTGTCCAAAACTTTTTTTTTTTTTTTGGTGGGAGGGAGAAGAGAAGGAATTGGTTTAGGTTTGAATTTCCGCACTGTGATGTGCAGTGTGCTGGCTTGGCTTAGAGATTTGTTAGAGAAGAGTCCCAAGTCCTTAACTCAAGCAGGGCAGAATGAGGAATTAGGGTGGGGGTGATGTGCTGAGCTGATGTTCTTATTCTGTCTGGGAGGGAGTCCCCGTTCCCCCTTTCCTCTGGGTGCCTCCTAATATAATTTAATACGCTTTTGACTGAAAGAGGGCTAAACCAGGATGAAAGCATGGTTTAATTTTTTAATGTAATTCCTCATGAAACAAAAAGATGTCTGTGTTCAGTAGCTGGGTAGATGTACAGCAAATAGGGGAAAGGCAAACCGTGTAACATCAGGCCCAGTTTCTATAGCAACAAAAATGTCAGCCATCCTTTTGGCTGATCCTATTAATCTGGAGTAGAAGCAATGGTACTGACACATTCAAAATGTATTTAAACCAGAAGGCGAAAATACAGCCAGCTGTGAGATTTTAGACAGAGGCAGAGTTAGGCACCGATACTATGGGACTTTGAAACAGATACTATGAACCAAAAAGTGAGAAGTTCTCAAACACAGCCCCTGGATTTCATTACTTATTTTTTAAAGAGAGTCATCTTTTCTGCAGAAGTTATTGCAAATATTCTTGGATCCATGTGTAAGAAGAAGGGGTGGGGGAAGTTTCCGCAAGCTTCTGTTATTTGGGGCAGGGCAATCTTTTCAATTGTGTTGTCTCAGTGCAAAGTTGAAATTAATTGTTCAGAAGATGATGAAATTTGTAATTTCAAGAAGCTATGTACACCTTCTCAAAAGGAAAACCCTAGAATACTGAGAGAAGAAATCTGGTCTTCAGATCAAAGCATGTGACCTTGGCTTCTGTTTTTTTTTTTATTTTATGATTTTTTTATTTTTAAAGAGAATAAAACCAAGCAAAATAAAACAAAATAAAGCCAACCAAAACAAAACAGTGTAAGTGATACAGGACTTCAAAACAAGACAATAAAATATCAACAGTGGCTACCACAATGCCTCTTGCTGTCTTCAAAATAGCTGCTCACACCTTCAGACATAGTAAAAATCAAACAAAATAGAATAGAATAGAACCAATAAAAATAAAACAATGAATTCAATAAAGGACTTCAAAACAAGCCAGGGGGAGGAGTGTGATCCTCGTTGCTAGTTCCCTTAAGGGAAGTAAACATCTGGGCCCAGTGGGCTTTGTGGGGCTGATCCAAGGCCCCAAAGAGAGGATGAGTGTGGAAATGTTTTGAAAGAAGCCTAAAGTACTATAGCGAGGTAACAGATTATTACTATTACTCAGATACTGCCAAAAATATACTCTTTCCTAAAGCATACCAGTACAGAGTTTAGGAGGTGACTTATAAATTCTGAAATCTGGGTCAGTGGTATTGGTTCCCCCATGTCGGGAGAGACCATAAAGCTATTATTTTGTGCTATCCTCTTTGGTGTCTCTTTGTACTTCAGAGTTATTTAAGCACCTAAATATCTTCCCACTTTTCAAAGCAGTGTGAAAGACCTCAGTACATTTCTGCTGTGGGATGGCAAAATAAATGGAGATGTGGATTCTTGTCATTATGATAGAAAAACCATCTTTTCATCTTTATCTTAACATTCCAGACTCCTCAGGAAACATGACCACCTCTCATTGTGGAAAATGAATTTGCCAGCAAAGAAAGGTATCTGTTAACTTGTTCTTGGTTTTTCCTGTTTCCAAAAAACCAACAGAAAAATAAGCTTTGCATCTATTCTTAATTGATCATTATTAAAACGATTTCCATTTTCCCAGCCTTTCCTAAAATCTCTAGAAATGAGTGAAATAATAGAAAAGAATGGAGGGGGCTGGGGATTTAGCTCACTGGCATAAGCGCCTGTCTTGCAAACGCACACAGACCAGCAGGGAAGATTAAGAGGGCGCCTACTGTCGGGCGAAGCAGGTATCTATCCCTTGTAAAGAAACAGAGCCTGGTTTTAGAAACATGGAGCAAAAGGCCCAGATATTTCCACCCCGTCCAGATGTCCTCCCTTACACCTCAGAGATAATTAACACTCTCCAAGTGAAGCAGAGGCTTTCACCTGCGCCTTGAAATAAGACGTTGCTTTTGCACACACTGCGGCTGGGGACATGCGGCTGTCAGCTCAAGCCTGGTCTCCTGACTGATGATCCGGAGGCTCGGCGCGTCTCCGGCTTTGTCTACATCCATCAGTCAAGCAGTGGAGAATGTGCACAGCGTCCTCTGGATCACACAGAGAAAGACAAGCAGAGCAAGAAGAGAGTACGCTTTAAAAATATATTCACTAAATTTCAGGTGCTGAGTTCCGTCTTTATAGTCAATGAATTAAAATAAAACTTCATAGCCTTATAAGACCCAAAGGGCTATTTGGTCAGTTAGAATTAATAGGATTCAAATGTCCTGCTTGTTTTTCGGCGTTTAGTTTTCAGTGGAAGTCTCCAATTACCCCGTCAGACTCCTGAAACTTCTTTTGTAAAATAATTAAATATATATATATGCATGCTAGTGAAGAAGGGGTTGCTTTAGCAGTCACATACTGGTCTGAGTGTAAGCTCTGTCTGTGCTAGCTGGTGACATGCTGGACTTCAGGGAGCTTCCACTCCATCATCTATAAAACGCTCACGCATGGGATTTTACAAGAGTTTCAGTAAGTAAACCTTAGGAGCTGCTTAGCCAACTTGGAAACTTAGAATCTAATAAATATTAACAAGTACAGTTGTTATTGCTGGGAATAGTGTCTAGCTTTTGACACAGCCTTTTAATTCAGTTTGTTGAACTGTTAATTCAGTTTAATTCAGAAACTTATTATACCCCAGGTGACACCTGTGGTACATAGCTTTGTGCATCTCCTGTGGATACCACCCCAGAGAGGCCCCGGAGGCCAGGTAGCGTCCAGGTATAGGGAGCATCGGAACCGTGGCAGGCTGTCAGCGGCACTCCGGAGAGGCAGGACAATGTGTGTGTGTCACACACATACAGGTGTGCTTTCAGGCAGCATTTTATACCATCCTTTTATACGTTTGTTTTCAAGTGCTGTACCACTGTACCTGGCCATTGTTCTAGCGTCTCTTACTCTCAATGACTGCTTAGTGTGCCTTCTCACTCTCTTTCTGTCTGCCCCGTCTGTCTCTCTCTGTTTCTCTGTCTGTCTCTGTCTCTGTCTCGATTAGCCTGTGATCAATAGAGGGAAGAGATCTTGTGTTTGTTCAGCTTACTCGTCTGAATATCAAATACTATCCCAGGAATTTTGTTGCATGGATAAACAGACAAAGCACAGTAATAAAAATACATAAAAGGATGTATTGAAAATCCCTAAGGGAGCATGCGAACTTCACAGGGCAGTGTGGGGACACCTAAATATCACTGCACAGGTACAATATGCAGCTCAGCATACTAACAGGCCACTGAGACCTTTCACTGTGGACGCTGCCCTTAGGTGAACAATAGCATTGTCCTGGCCTTGGCTGGGACAGACTTAGGTGCCCCGAAGGGTACGAATGAAGCACTGCTCGGATCATACCCGTTCATGGGGGTGAGCAGCTCGGCAGCCCCAGTCCTCCTTCCTACATCCTGTCCATAAATCCAGACCCTTGGGTCCAGCAGCTGGAAGAGCAGGCAGCACGTGAGTGTTGCCCAAGGGGCCTCTACTTCCAGCCTCCAGGAAATGTGACCCGTGCCGTCGGCTTTGGCAGCCTGAGCCAAGAGGCCGAGGCCACCCTTCTGAAGGGCAGGACAGAAAACAGCCTCCAGAGCTGCAGGGGCCGGGGCTGGAGGGCAAGGGTCTTCTGGATGCTGACCCTTCGGCAGCTGCTGGAGCTCGAACTGCACACGGAAAGCAGGAGGGGAGGGTCTCCAGTGCTCCATCTGCACCTCAAAACTCTTTCTTTACATGATTGTTCCAGGAAGTTTCACATCGCCAACCCTGTGGACCTGCTCCTCCTCTATTTGGCCCACCCCTAGCTCGAGCACCCTTCCAATTCTTGCTTTTTGCTCTGTTATCTCCTCAGGTGAAATAGGTATAGATGCCAATTACAAATAATAGCAATCATGATTACTAATATTTACATAATATGTCACCTACCTGGCACAATTTAAGTGCATTATTTCTCTTTATCCTTTTAATCTGCCACACAAGATGAAGAAACTGAGGCACACGTTGAAATAGAGGGATATTACTGGAGAGATCAACAGAGAAACAGTAAATCACAAGGCACAAAGTGTGATGAATTGTGTTAGTCCACGACAAGTGAGGTGGCAAAGCGTAGTAGAACATCAGAGGGAGGTTAGCCCTAAGGGATAGGGAAGAGGCAAGGTCATGAGTACGCAAATGATGCCTTGGCTTGCTGCTCGTGGTCAGCTCAGTGTCCAGCACACGACAGATGCACAGGCACCCTGAGTTACAGGGAATCGATTAGCATATTATCAGAGATCACTGCAAACTTCACAGAGCAGAGCAGGACGCCACGGGATGTGGCTCAGATCGGTTGTTTTCTGAAATGGATGAGTGATGGAGCTTCCTATGAAACAATAGCAAATTTTATGACTGCAGCTCCCAGATGTCACATGATAATGAATTCACCATTAAATGTCCTCCTAACCCACACTAACTGATGGCTGAAGCCCTGGATCAGAAAGTTCCCAGCAAGATCTATGGGAGTAGCCACACAGCAGAGGAGATGAACGCAGTTAGCCATCAAGGATCACAGGAGTCAAAGGAGGAGAAGAGGATTGCCCGGCCTCTGTTTGAAAGCCACATAACAAACGCAGACTCCAGCGGTGTGTTGGGAAATGTTCCATTCGCATCAGCCACAACGTCAGGCACCTGGAGAAAGAGCACAATTTAATGGAGGTACTGGGGTGCCCTTGTGACAGTGCCTCACAGGGATACATAGGTCTGATGGCAGATCTGGATAGGACCTTAAAGGTCATCTAGTCAGATGAAATTCAAGACAGAACCCAGATAAACAGAATAGACAAAAATGACGGACTGACTCCTTCAGTAGTTCACATCGTCATCTGGTTGACCAGGGACTTGTCGTTTTGTTTGACTTTTCCAAACACACATAGATATGGAAAGCACTGCTTCAAGTCCAGTACCACCATCTTACTAACAAGGGAGACAGGGGCACAGCAGGGAAGTTACTCCTTCAGTGCCACCCAGGTGGCCCCTAGAAAAGTCTGAATGTAGACAGGAATCCAGAAATCTCTACTCTGCTGGTTCAGCCACTGGTAATGTTCTTTTGTTGAAGACATTTATTGAGCAGCTACTACATAAAAAATGCTGCCAGCACAAAAGGTACATTGAAGCAGATCAGGTTCTTCTTAGAGTGTGTGGGATGATTACAGTACAATTCTGCATCAGGGTGAAAAGCCCGGAATTGGAGATATGTGCTTACTATGCATTACCCAGTTATCAGGAACTCAGGTATTTCATGCCCAGCCAGTGACGGCAGTGAAACACACTCAGAATAAGCCATGTTGGGAATGAAGGGCATGCATATCTGTTGATTATATTTCATTTTTAAAATCGAATTTGATTTCTTTTTTAAAAATGTTTTTCCAGCGCTGCAGATCTCTCCCAAGCCCCCAAGTATGTGAAGCAATCACTATCAGTAAGGCCCATCGCCGGTTCTTTTTTTTTTTTCTTTTTTGATTGAAAACACAGAGCAAGCAAACAAAATGCATTTGTAATTTTTGCATGACTGACTTACTTCCTGGAAACCTGCCTCCCTTTACATTAACAAAGCACCCCACTACAAAAGTCTTAATTTATAGGACCAGAGCGCTCAGTATCAAACCTCATATGTTCATGCATACACCCATGTGCACATACATATGTACATACATACATATGTACATATATTCATGTGAAACCAAAATTTTACAAAACCGTGCTATGTGTTAGCTACTGTGCATTCCAGTCTAGTCTCCTCTATTTTATTCTATTTTAATTTCACTTCGTCTAAAAAGCAGTGCTCTGATCTGCTAGGCTGATTTTCTGATTCATCAAACCAGTTTGGAAACCAGTACAGCAGCATCTGAGGCCTGAAGCCCTCGAGGGGACAGCGCAGGCCCTCGCCCCTAAGGTGGACCTTGTGGGAGCCCAGGGCTTTCCTGCCTCACACAGTGGGTGGGCAGTGGTGCCCCAGGCGGAAATCTCCATTGTCCCATGGCCGGTTCTTGTGGTTCCCTACAGAAACCTCACAGCCTTCGCAGACTAGACCCCTGAGTAAGAGCAGGTTCCAAATCTGACTCAACTTTTGATTTTTGCACTGCCCTTGAGAGCAGGAAATTCTCTATTTCCCTGTATTTACTCTCTGTTTGCATACATTTATTGAAATTTCCTTCTTTTGGATCATTAGCATGAAGTAGCCTTTTCAGACGGAGTAGATGAAAATCTGAACCTGATGACTAACGTATGGGCTTTGCTGTGTGGCCTGCGCAGTGTGATAAGTCCCAGCAAGCCATTGTCCTGCCATCGTCATGCTGTGTCCTGACCTCAAGAGTGTGACAAATGAAATATATATTTTTCTAGAAATCCCAGGCCATTGCTGTCATGGTCTGGCTGAGAGAGTTTTCTCGAGCCCCATATGTAAATCCTGCTGCTCCTGTTTCCTGCAACTTTAATAAGGCCTGGACCATAATTGTAAATATTTAAAAACTTGATATGTGGCCAGATGGAGCCATTATAGATGATATCTGTTTTTAGACTCATATTTTCCCGTTCAGCACTAGAAAACCGCATATGAAAACACACAGAGTCCAGGATCGGTTCTGCGTCTAAATGCCAGAGGTAAAACGGTCATTTCTGTCCTTGCCCCTGATTTTCCTAACAGTTCTTCTTATTTAGCTTTGCCTAGACTGAGATGGCAGCCTGATGAAAAAATAATAGATATAAATTGTGCCTCAGTCGTAGGGTGCTTATTGTAGGAAGAGAAACTAGTTTCTGGGCTGCCTGATAATTGGACATCCAAGAAGTTCACCAAGCAGAGGAGAGAACTGGACTGCACAGAGGCCGGGATGTTTATTTTCTTTCTTGCACAAGGGAAAGAGGCTGCTAATCTTCTCATTTCCCCGAGCTTCGCTGTGCTGCAGATCGGGTTCGTTGTTCTCTGAGTGTGACACTCACTTCCTAAACGGTCTCTGAATTATCTATGAATTCTCAAGGTTTCAGTGTGGTAACTGCTCATATTTGACTGTCAGTAGATGGAGAGCCCTCATGGTTTCCAGGAGAGCGAGTCAGTCTCGTGAGAGATGCAGAGTCCTCCCTGACTTCTGCCCTCCCCCCAACAGCTCATCAGTCCACATTAACTGAGCACTGTTCCCCTCATCTTCTACCCAGCACACTCATGTGAGCCCAAGCATTAGCCCTCCCCAAATTTTCCCATGAATCGACCCGTGGGAGATGTCTCCCTTCTGCATTCCTATGTGCCAGTGGGGTGAGAGCCCTCGTAGCACTGTAAGGTAACCCCTAGATGCATGCACAGCCTTGTCCCTCTGCTCCAAGCTCTGTGAGGCAGGCCCTGGATCGTAATTTGGCTTTGCATCCCAACATGACGCCCAGTGCTTACCAAGAAGGCTTTCACATCTGAGGTATCTGAGAATATGATGAGTGAGTCTTTGCACAGAAGGAATAAGACATCCATTGTAATTAGGATCTAACCTTTCTATCTAAAACTGCGCAAGTACTCTATCTTGGTCCCAATGAATTTGCCATTCCCTTAGTTATTGGAGGTAAATAAGGGCTTCCCCGTATTAGTTCATATCTCAGTTGAACATGGTACTTTCTGGACCCACTGCTCTCAAAAGCTGTTTTATTAGACTTCTAATAAGTATACTTCATCTAAGTATACCATTGGGTAGAATAAACAATGAAATGTACATGCTATTACATATACATATGTGTGTATGTACACATAAACAAATAATATTGTATGACCTTTCTAAAGAGTAGTTTGGAGATTGGGTTTTTATACAAGAGGTGGCAGTGTAGGTAGCACACCAGAGCAGAAGAAACGGTACGTGCACTAGACTCCCTCAGGATGTGAGTGTGGGTGGACGTCACATGCTTCCTGCACTCCGTTTCCCCTTCTGGGAACAGGGGCCATGAGAGCTGCTGTGTCTCTGTATAAGGAGGTGGTGTGAGTTTCAAATGAGATAGGGAATGGGAAAATCCTCCACTGACTAAGGATTAGAAGATGCCAAATGAGCCATCTTTATGAGGAGATTGGGTCTGACGGTGCCATTTAGTGTTTGGGAATGTGAGTCAGGAAGGGGAAAGAAAGCACTTTCAGAGGTTCCTGGCACCGGGCTGCAGGTCTGAATGCAAAGCGGGCATCGCCTTCTCCCTGGAGTGCTGAATGTATTCCCAGTGGCTCGGCGACAATGGAGCCCTCTTCTGAGATTCCTTAGTGGCTGCTCGTTTGCTTCCTGAGTCTGCTTTCTGTCCTTTCCCTTCCCCTCCTGCCACCAGAGACGTGGGCACATCTTCACTCAGTGCTTACTCTACTCCTTTCTTAGTGCTCTGGGGCCACCCTGGGTGTCCCAGGGTCTTTCTCCTCCGTGCTTTACTTTTAGAGGGTGGACGAGTTTCTAGGACTGAGGCCACTGGAAAGGAGACTTCTGCAAACTGTTCACAGGAGGAAGCTGGGATGCCAGGGTCTTCAGTTTACACAGGGGCTTTGTCCTTGCGTGCTCACCATGAGGCTACCTAGGACACATGTCACATTCTATTATATTAAAAATCAAATCAAGACTCTTTTGCCATTCAGAAGAAGGAATTCCGTTTCCTAAACTTAATAAGGGAAGTTATAGACACTGGGGGCTGGGGCCAGGGACTGATACTTTTTATGGTAACATTTTAACAAAATGGTCAGCTGAATCTCCTTCTCATCTGAAAAACAGTTAAGTTCCTAGTTCCCATTACTTATCTTTTATTTTGTTCTTTATTTATATCTTGTTTCTCATATAAACTAAATATGTTATATAACACCTCACAAGAAATAGTCATTTAATCATTATATAATGCAAATATATATTAGTAACACAAAATAAAAATAAAGACATAGTCATAAGAAGAGTCCTGCCTGAATCCCTGCAGTAACTTTGCTGACCACCACACAAAGCTACCACCCTTGCTACATAACCCTATTGCTTTGCGTCCACGTCAAGTCACAGCATCCACACAGCTTGTTCCTGAAGCATCCGTTTTCCCAGCCACCCACCAATTTCATTCCTTCTTTTCAGCATATGTCTATTGAGGACATATTTTGACCTGGACAACTGTGTGGGGCACTAGGGACAGAGTAAGGAATAAGATTGTGTCCATGATACCCACTGACCGCAGGACACAGTTTTCTCACAGCATGTGGGATATTCTCCAAAACAGACCACACACGCTCGCCCAAAAGCATGATTTGAGAAAAAGCAAAATAATTGAAATTATACTACATGTATTATCAGATCATATTGCAATGAAACTAGAAATCAATAGCAAAAAGAAACCACAGAAATTACACAAAAACATGGAAACTAAACAATACTCTTTTAAATAATCAATGAGTAAAAGAAGACATGAATAGTTCATGGAATAAAATGACAATGCCAGAATAATTTATAGGATATAATTAAAGTTCTAAGAGAGATATTTATAACTGTGAATGCCCATATCTGAAAAACAGAGTGAGCTCAAATAACTTAATGCTGCATATGAAGGTCTTAGAAAAGCAAGAAAGAAATCCAAATCCCAAACTTGTACAAGGGAAAGAAACTATGAAGATCAGAGCAGAAATTAACGAAATTGAGACTAAAAAAATACAAAGAATCAATGAATTGAAGAACTGGCTCCTTGAAAGAATAAACAAAGTAGACAAATATCTGCTCAATCTAAGAAAAAAGAAGAGCATGAAAAAGGCAAAATCATGATGGACTCTGCCAAAATGTAGATCACTAGCAACTACTTTGAGAAACGCTAATAAAATGGAAAATTCAATTCAGAAGAGATGGATACAGTCCAACATACCTTTAAACTATCAAAGCTGAACCAAGAAGATACTAAAATCCAATGTGAGGAGATGAAATCAAAGATATAATTAAAAAATCTACCAACTTAGAAAAGCCCAACCTCGATGGATTCATTGCTAAATTTTAAAAGAACTTTAGAGAAAATGTAATGCCAACAAGCCTCAGACTCTTTAATAAAATTAAAAGGGATACAGAGACCCCAAAATCATTCCTGGAAGCTAGCATTGCCTTGATTCTAAAACTAGACAGGGGCCAAATTAAAAAAAGAATTGTAAGCCAATCTCTTTAATGAACATAGACACAAAAATCCTAAAAAAGATATTGGCAAACAATGTATTAAAAAAAATCATATATCATAACCAAGTAGGATTCATCCCAGAGATGCAAGGATAGTTAGACATTATTTAGGTAGTACAATGTAATGTACTACCTAAAAAAAAGCAAGTATAAAAATAAAACACATGATCATCTGAAAAAGAAAATCTTTGACAAAATCCAACAGCCATTCGTGATAAAAAAAATTCTTAAGACTTTATCTCAGTTTGATAAAACTCTTATGACAAGCCAATAACCTACACAACACTAAATGAAGAGAAGATTAAAATCTTCCCCCCAAAATCAGGAACAAGACAGAAATCTCTGCTATAACCTCTACTGTTTAACATAGTTCTTGAAATACTAGTTAGAGCAATTATAAAATAAAAAGACATAAAAGGGATTTGCATAGGCAAGGAAGAAGTCAAATTATCATTATTCATACATGACAAGACCCTTTACATAGAAAACCCAAAATGACTCCTAGAATTAATTACCAAATTCAGTAGAATAGCACAATAAAAAGTCAACACAAAATACATCAATAGAGTTTTTGGACATAATAAAAAAACTCACTACACAGAAATTAGGGAAATAATACCTTTTATAATAATGTCAGGAAAAATGAAATATTTAGAGATTAACCTAACCAAGGAAATGAAAGATCTCTACAAGACAAGCTACTAAAAAGGAGATTGAAGATGACATTGGAAAATGGAAAAATATTCCTTATTCCTAGGTAGAGGCAGAACCACTATAGTCAAAATGATGGTACTTCCAAATCTAAGTTATTGATTGATTTAATACCACCTCAATCAAAAGTCAACAATATTGTCCCACAGAACTAAAGAAAACAATCCTAAAATTTATATGGAACCAGAAAGAGACCTAGATTAACAAAAGGAATCCATTAGAGAAATGCATATGAAAACAACTGAAATTTCATCTGACTCCAGAAGAATGGCCATCAAGAAATCAAATAATAACAAATGCTGGAGAGTCTGCAGGAGAAAAGGAAACCTTATTGTTGATGGGAATGTAATCTAGTACAACTATGATGAAAATAAGTATATAGAAACCTCAAAACATTAAAACTCCAAATTCCATTTTGCCACACTATTGCCTTTCTGAGTATCTTCGTGAAAGAGTTAAAGATGATATATCACAGAAACAGGCAAGCACACATTTATAGCAGCACAATTTATAATACATAACTCTTGCAAACAGATGAGTGAATAAAGAAAACGAATTTATACACAATGGAGATCCTCTCAGATATAAAGATAAACTTGAGTGATGTGTAGAAAAATGTTTGCACCTTGAGACCATAATGTTAAGTGAAATAAATCAGAAACACAAGTTTAAATATCCCATAGTTTCTCTGATATGAGAAACTCAAATATAAATAAAGGACAAAATAAAATATATCTAGTAGAAAATAAAGAGTTTCCTAGGGAGAGTCTTGGTTTATTAATGAAAATATTGTAATTTTACTTCTGCATTTGGTGATCTTTGTACTATTAAAAGTGTATAAGCTTTAGATTTTCCAACCATGATTCTCTCTCCATCCATGATAATATATTTTTAGATTTTTGTCACGTAAGTAAACCTCTGGATGTGAGAGAAAGACAAAAAAAGATTATGCCCTTGATGGTGAAGACTTTGTGATAGGTTAAAAAAGGCCACCAAAGGCATTCAGGCCCTGATCCCCCAGATCTGTGAATGTTGCCTCATACGATGAAGTGGGCTTTGTACATATGATTAAGCTAAGGCTCTTGAGAGAGATTATTGGGGGTGCTTAAGGCGATCACAAGTGCTCTTAGAAGCTGCAAGCAGGAGATCTGATGATGGAATAGGAGAAGGCCATGTGACCCTGGCAGGAGAGGAGGGGTGGAGTGATGTGGCCACAGCCCAGGGCACAGGTGGACTTCAGAAACCGGAAGCGGCAAGGCATGGATTCTTCTCTGATGATGCCAGAAGAAAATAGCCCTGCTATCACCCGATTTTACCCCTATGAGCCTGAGGTCAACCTCTGGCCTACAAGACTGTGTGACAGAGTAAGGTTTCACTGCTTTAATCCACTAAGTTGTGGCAATGTGCCACAGCAGCTACAGGTAACTAATGAAGACCTTAATGTCCGGTTTTAAGTGGGTAGTTTCCATTAAGAATGATCAGTGCCACTTTCAGGGAAGCACAGGGTACTGGGGAGAGTGGAGCAGGGGAGAGCAGCATGGAATCAGGGTGCCAGGGATGGTTCTCGGAGAGAGTGCCACCTCAGCTGCAGCCCGAGAGCCCTCCTGACTTGCTAATGAGACAGCACATTGGCGGGGCAGATGGCCGCAGGCACAGGAGCTGTGAGTAGAGTGTGTCTCGCTACTTCCTGCCCTTGTCCTTCCCACGTCCTGCCTTTTCTTTTCCTGCTGACTCACCCACCTATCCCTCCACACCTACCCAGACACCCAGGGCATTTCCAAGTGCACGCCTTGTCTCCTCGTTTGTCCACTGGACAACACCAGCTCTATCCGCAGACTTTCTCCACTGTCCCTTGTAGAGGACAGTTTCCCCTGAGCCCTGCCGCCCTCCTCTGTCTCCGAGGCAGAGTTCACTAATGATAGCAGCCTCACTACTCAGAAAGGCCAGCTGTTGCTGACCAAAGCTCTGAAAGGTATAAGTGCTGTGTTAGGAGAGATGTGAGCTGCATGGAATGCCGGGCTAGACTACAGTGCTGTGCTGTTCTCTGACTCCTTCCCCGATGAGGCGCCAGTGGTTTGGGGAGTTAGCGTCCTTGGTGCAGACTGGAAAGGAACAGGAAGTGTGGCAAGCCCTAATACGAACTTTAGAACCAGCTGGTCCTCTGCCGCAGCGGCGATGTTTTATCCCGGATGCTTCTAGTGCGCTTTGAGCTCCTTCCAGGATGGGCCAGTGGGAAACATGGAAGTGTTAATAGTGTCTGACATCCATGAGTAAGACATTGAGTTATGCATTTCTCCTTCCCGTCTACCTACAATGAAAGCACATAATTGCGTGATCAGGAAAATTTCTATATCCAGCTTTTAGCTGGCTGCTATGATGTCAGTTAGAGAAGACCATCCGCAACTCTGTGTTTTGTGTCAGGGGCGACTGTCAGTCCACAATTAATTATTCATGTTTTCATTAGGAGCAATAATGAGAAACAGTTGAAATGACAGATTGTTAAGATTACGGGGGGACCCTAAAATATTCATGTATTCTCTGGTTAGCAACCTTTTAAGGTAGAGGGGGCACTGGCTTAGAAATCACAAAGATTTCAGGTTGCATCCCAGCCATTTCACAGTTTCTCATTGCGAGGGACTGCGTATTTCACCTCTTCGAGCACTGACTTCCTCATCTGGAGAATGAGTGTATGGCCCTGCCTCGAGGGAATACCTGAGCGTCAGAGAGTGAGGTGAAGATCTCAGAACAATGCCTGGAGTAAGACCTGGCTCACAGTGGCTGTTCAAGGGAGAGGACTTGTTAGTGACAGGAAAGCTATGAGGGACAAGGCACTCTTCTACTGTGGTTTAAGTCAGTTCTCAGTTGATCATCCTGTCAGTTGTGAATGAGACTTTCCTGTTCTTGGGTAGTGAGACTTTAGGGGGTTTGTAGATATGATTTTAAATCTTCAACTAGACGGGGTCTCTGCATAAAATACAGTGGTCACAGTTATTAAATGTGAAGCACTGATTGCACTTTAAATCTATGAAGTACTCTTTTGCTTTATATTTTCAAAGGAGTTCCTGTGACTCTGCATAGCCAAAAGTGTCTGTGAGGTGGCTTGTGTCCTTGAGGACATGTGACAAGACATTTTATAGAGTTCCCTGGGGCACAGAGAAACGACACTTCTCCTAAGAGCACACAAACACAGTCTCGATTTGCTGCACGAGCAACTGCATTCAGCAAAGAAAAATGACATGAAAATCTGCTCATGTTACATGATGTGGCATAAGTGATTCTGTGACTTCTTTGTCCCTAAATAATTGGTGTAGAAGCAAATGAGATAATGTGTGTGAAAGCATTTTGGAAACTAAAGTTTTTATTGTAATGGATCATTATTATTATAATTACTACTAATATGAAGAACCTAATATAGCATGGACCAATTATCAAGATAAGAATATTTCTGAAGTTGTGAACATTTGATACTTAGTTTTATACAATTTTGCTTTGTTCTGTAATTGTTCCATGCATTTTAATCTTACCCCTGTACCCAAGTAAATCATAAGTATGAACATTTACTCACAAAATACAATTCATTATTGCAAAAGCACTTCTGAATACCTACCATGAGCCAAGCACAGAGCTAAGGACGCAGTCAAAGAGGTAACAGGATGATTTTTCTACCCTGGGCAAGTGTGTCTCTCCATCTCTCTGTCTGTCTGTCTGTCTGTGCCCCCTCTGTCTTTCACAGAGGCAAGTACCTATCAATCAAGAGGCTGCTGAGTGTTCTGACAAGGTCATGGCCCTCAGAGCTCAAAGGGTGGATTAGAACGGGGGCTCGAAGGAGGAAACCACAGTCAGCAGGTGGAGAAATGAGGGAGCTGCCTCTAAGTACACAGTACAAGGATAGTCCTGTGTGTGTGTGTGTGTGTGTGTGTGTGTGTGTGTGTGTGTGTGAGACAGAAACAGAGACAGAGACAGAGGCATACAGAGACAGGAAGACAAAGAAAGATGGAAATTGAGACAGGGAGTGACAACAATATATTTGTGAACCTCTGGTAATTCAGCATAGAGGATAGGACATGTGCAGACACTGTGTGGGATGAAAATGAAGAAGGGTCAATTATTTCTGGTTGTGTAACAACCTCCTCTAAAATTCAGAAACATTTAGTCTTCCATTGGGTCAGGGATACTTGGGAGAAGTACCTCTCCTCTCCAAGTGGATAGGGTGAGACTCCATAGTTCCTTAGCACTGCCTCTGCCATTCTCTGTCCATCAGACCAAGGCACAGGGGTCTCCAGGGTTAGGTAGAGGACAATAAAGTCTACCAGCAGTAGAATAAGCAAATAGGAATGGAAGGAAGTGCTCATACAGTAGCTAGGATTTCAGAGGGTCTAGGACAGAAGTCTAACTGTGCCATACCATGGGAAAGCTTAGCTTCATTCAAAACCCTGCTATATAACCACTGAAAGATTTTGCACTGGAGCAAAGAAGAGGTTGTAGCTTTTCCACAAGCTGGCTCCTGAAAGTAATTTGGAGAATGGACAGAAGAAGGTGGAGCTGGTGGCAGAGTCCGGTTAAGAGCCAGAACCGTGGTCTGAGGAGACATAACATGAAGATAGGTCACCATAATGGCAGCAAGGTGGCAAGAGAGAGAAGGAATAGATTCACTCGGTCATATTCTCACTGAGTATTTATTCAGCTACTACCTGGACATGTGCTAGAAATTCAACAATGAATGAGGCCTCTCCTCAGCTTACAATGTAGTGAAGGAAGTAGGAAGTAACCCAGGAAGTGTGTAAAGCACCTTAGAGAACAAGAACAACAGTGAGGAAAGAGGCAGGACCCATCAAGGAACATGTGCTAAATTTCTGTAAAGTGCCTAGCAGTGGTGGCGAATGGATGGCGTACACGCCGCGGCAGGCTGACTGTATTGCTGAAAACTCTAAAAGGTTCGCCACCACTGGCATTCAGAATGGTTTACTGAATAAAGAGCTAAAGGAAGTAAGGGAACATGTCACATGACTGCTGGGAAGAATATTCCAGAGAATGGAAGAGGAAGGTCTAAACTCTCATTAGTTTTCTGAAAAAGCACCACATCTGGGCAGCTCACCCCACAGCGGGGTGTGAAGGCATAGGAATAACCTAGCCTAACATGATTTGTACTATAGTTTTCCAGCCTTGCATTGGCTGATATGGTAGAAATACACTGAATTGCGGGCCACAGTTAGAAAGTGACTCAGTAATTTGGAGAAGTGATACTAATCAGGGGGTCAGAGCAAAGACAGCAGTGGTTGTGGGAGAAAGACTCTGGACATAAGGGGTAGGTGAGGAATTAGATGAGGGACTGGGCATCTAGGTTGATATCAAGTCTCAGGACACAACAATGGAAGATGGAATTGCCACAAGCTCCGTGTTTAAAGAAACTGATCAAGAATTCAGTTGTGGACACATCAAGTTTGAAATGCTTATTGGGTATCTTAGCAGAAATGTTAAGAACACAGCTGGGTATACAAATCTATGTTTCCAGGAAGAATCCAGACTGAATATATAAATTTGGAAATCATTAATACATGAATATTTAAAGACATGTGACGTGGAAGTAATTACCTTTCCTGAGAAATTTTATGCAAAATAAGCTCATGACCACAACCTCACAGCACAAGGAAGAGAATCAACTGAAAATAACTGGGAACAGCACAGGTAACTGTAAAGCAGCATTCAGTATGAGGCGTTAATAAAAAGAGCTACTGTGGTTTAGATCTAGCACATCCCCCAATTCTTGTGCACTCAGAGGCAGACTTTGGAAGGTGACTGGATCCCGGGGGTGCTAACCCATCGATGGGTCCATCCACTAGTGAGTTCAGTGACTGACTGCGCTGTTGGGAGGCGACATCTGCTCAGAAGACGTGGGTCACTGTGGGCATGGCTGAAAGGAGGTGTCTCATCCTGGGCTTGTCTGCTCTCTGCTGCCTGGCTGCCATGATGTGAGAAGCTCTCCTCCACTGGACCTTCCACCGTGCCCTTTTTACCTTGAAGCCAGCCAGTTACGGACTGAACCTCTAAACACCATGACGCAAACTGAACCTCTCCTCTCTGGGGGTGGAGGTGTCTGGTATTTTGTCTCAGCAAGAAGAATATGACTAGAAAGGTTCTTCACAAACACCTGTCCCAGAGATTTAATCCTAAACGAATGAAACTGTGATAATCACCCTCTGCATTTTTATCCCTTGGTCTTCCCTCCTCATAGCTGGATTTCCTTTTGAAGCACCTTGAGAGGGGCATAGATTTCAAAGGAAAGCCCAGGCCCCCATACCTGAATACAGCAGCTCCAGTCTTTGCCTGGCCAGAGTGGTTTCTGAGAAAGCCTGCAGCAGCGTGCAGAGGGTTAATCCCACACCAGTGGGGCTGTGCACCCCAGGAGACAGCACAAGTCTCAATACCACATGCCGCCTCAGGGATCATCATGTACTAAAGCCCAAGATAAAAAGGCCTGACAGAGATTATTGACGGTTTACCTTTTAATGAGCAGCTTGGATTGATTCTGCGCCCATCTGGGATGGCTTTCTCTGTCCTTCCTCCACCCGAGGGGCCATGGGGAGAAACAACAACAAAAATACAAATCTCTAATTTGAATAATTGTAAGGATCTGCTTTCAAGCAAATAAAGTTTCCAGACAGGGAAATAGCTCACAGATTTAAAAGTATATATTCAGAATTATTATGATTAGCATGATTATTATTAAGCACTACTGGCACACTGGATATTTTCAAAGAGGCTGGTTGCCTGTAATTGGATATTCCTTGCAATTTCCCTCTGGGTAGGTCAGCAGTGTTAACTCTTAATCATCCGAGGCCATTAAATGCGTGCAGTTTTAACCTATGTACCAGAGACTATTGAACTGTTAATAGAGTTATAACAGGAAAGTCAGACAGAAGGGTGCTACTTAGGGACACGAGGCTGGCAACCAGTGCAAGGTCCTACACATCTGGTTTGGAGAGGGAAATTATGCACCTGTGATGATGAGGCGCAAAAGTCCTGGAATACTGAACCCGAGCATACCCCAGCACTTCTCTCTGGTAGGTAGAACCTATCTCTTCCTTGTTAGCAGGCAGAGCTCTATCTGGGCCAGTAGATTATTTGCTGAACTTTGCATGAGGCTTTTAGGTCACTGGGATGGAGCTGGTGGTTCCTATAAATGATCTGAAGTATGAAGACCCAAAGAGAAAAATGAGTAATTTTGAGATAATCTTCCAGACAAATGTAACATGTTGTAAACCTAAGAAAACAATGGCATTTCATGCTGGCTTTACCACTCGGCCAAGTTTGAATCTAACGCCAACCCCTGCCACTCAGTCCTGAGCCATTGGAGAAATGGAATGGGCAGGTCTCTAAGCATTCATTTCTGGACAGTTATTTTCTGTGATAGTGAACTGGTTAGAATCATAACCTCAGGCTCTTAATGGAACCCAAACAAGAAATAGATCATGTATTCTGATTCAGTGCATATTCATGTAACTGAATCAAAGAAAAGTTTTACAGGTTTCTCAAAACAGTAATTATCTTCTCTTACATGCATTGTATTTTGGTATAATTCTTTTCTTAAGTAGATCATGGCTCAGTTGTAATGCAGAGTTTGGAAAACACTGAGCTAGAAAGAGAATCAGGGAGACCTCTGACTTTTTGGTATTTAGGATCAGTAAACACAAGTAAAAAAAGTCTATCTAAAAGGAAAATGGAGCCAAGGCAAGTGAGGTTTCATGTTTTTTGCCCCCATTGACTTTTTCATAAACTAGTGTTACACTAGGAACCAAGCCACTAAACTGACGTGGTGGGAACTGGCGGGGGTGGGGGCACAGAATTTTATTGTGTTCTCGGTTTGGTCAGACTCTGTTCCTGTGGTCTTGATCTTTCCAGGTTGTCTATCACAGTCTGAGCTCTGGACCTGGTAGCAAAAGGCACTGTGTACTTGCCACTGGGCCTTTCCCATTGGCTGTCTGCTCTTTCCTCCTGCTCTGTGCCAGGAAGACTCAATCAGCTAAAATCACTTCCCCTATGCCTGCTGTTTGGTTCCTCTAAGCTAAGCAGCAGCAGCAGAGAGGACTGGAACAGGATGCCAGAGCCCTCTGGCTTTAGTCCCTCCTCACCAGGCGTTGGGGTGAGAAGTGCTGAGCTCATCTTGCTAAAACTGTAGCACCCAGGAGGCAGCACCCTCCCTAGTGATGCAGTGAGGCCCCTGCTGCACTCTTCTCAATGAAGCCGTCTTCCTCTGCCCTCGAGGCTTATGGGCACAGTTCACTACAATTTACAAAGGGCACTATGGCACCTTCGCAAATCGTAATTTTCTGAAGCCCTTTTATGCCATCAGTTTCCCACAGGGGTGTGGGGCAGGTGACTGCAAGGGTTCCCTGACCAGAGGCCGGAGTGAGCTCAGCAGGCAGTGCCTCCAGGTGGGGGTTCCTCCATGACCTACCTCAGCGGCAAGCGGCCCGCTGTGGTGACTGTCCAAAGCGTGGGAAAGCCAGGCCACTGGGGAAGCCTTGGCAGAGAGTACCTGCTCCAGAGCCTGCCAGAGTGGAGAGCACTGTGGGCCCGTCTCACAGTTCAGCTTCTTCCTCTTCTGCTGCTGTTCTTCGTTCTCCTTTTTCAATGCCAGTCTCTTTAAAATCTTATGAGACTGCACATTCCTCCAGGATCTCAACCTGTGGTGGAAACTAACTGATGCCTAGGACCCAGAGAGGCCTCGTGTAACAAAAGGGTGCCTCCCCCTCCTGCCTACTGTGCCAGTCTTAGACTCAGGCAAAGAAAGATGTCCTCAGAGCTCAGACTCCTCCCAAAGGATGGACGTGACTGGCTGTGACTTTCCAGTGTCAAACTCCAACCTCCTTCTCCGTGCTGGGATTGGTTTCAAGGGGAACCTAATCTTCTCAGTTGTTCCAAACGAATTTGAGGACCAACTCAATTATGCTCTCAGCCAAAAGAGCTGATAGCACAGTGGTTCCCCTAGTGACCACACTGCAAGGCCCTGGCATGTACACATCAGAGTGGGAATAAAAGCAAATCTTCTTCTTCTTTTTGGACCAGGGATGGAACTCTCAACCTCGAGCTTGCCAGGCAGGCACTTACCTCACTGAGCTAAATCCCCAGCCCAGGAGGAAGTCTTCTTGCTCTCCGCTGCTTGTGGTCTCGTGCAGTTCTTCTTTTTCACAGATTTATTCAACAGCAGACAGCTGCGTACTGAGACACAGTGGAGTACAAGGTGAAGGGAGATGCTGCCGCCTGGGTACAAGGGCATGGGCTGTTCCATTTTGATTGTGTATGTGGAATTTCTTGATCCCGTTTAAATCATGCACTAGAAGCACCCTATCATCTTTAGGGTTACAATTGATTCTCCTTTGGATTTCTAGCACTAACTTCAAGCTTTCTGTGAAACAGGCTTTTTCAGTACATTCTTACCTATAAATGAATATGTGAATGGCTGAGTCTTCGGAAATATCCAATGCTGGTACCTCACAGCGAAGGCAGCTAATGTTTGGTATTTCAGGGAGGCAGCAGGAAAGGAGCCAAATAATACAGCTAACAGGTCCCCGATCTGCAGAAGAGGTCTCGGGGTGGGGGCGAAAATTAAAGGTAGGTTGCCATTAATGCAAGTAATCATGCGATGGGATGTATTTCTTTCTGGGACTGTAGCTTAAATCCCAATTACGTTCTGGTGACAAATGAACTCGCTAAGTAATTCATTTTTACGCTCAGAGCTCCCACCTTCTGTATTACCACTGCATGGGGAAGGTGGATGACAAATTTCCAGATTTAATTTCAGTGCTCGGGAGCCCAAGTGGCACAATTACCAGATGAAGAGTGATGGCAGAATATTAACGTGAGGAGTAAACGTGAAGCCGGCTTTTAACCAAGGATGCTCCAACTTGCACTCTGGCAGGCAGTGTGGCTCTCCGACCAGTGCCAAGTACCTGGGCCTTGGGATTTTTCATTCCCTGACTCCACGCTGATCCCTCCCTCAATGGCCTCTGAGACCTGACGGCTCTGTCCCAGTGGATGTCTTGATTTCTTCCTCCTCACCACTCTTCACGTCTTATGGTTAGAAGCAGCGTGCTCAGTGTTAAAGGCAGATCCAAGTCCCACTGCTGGCCGTGCCATTATGCATCTGCCTCGCTCTTTCTACACAACCCTGGCCAAGCGTACGTGGTGCTTCTGTGGTGCAGTCCTGAGTACTGGACACGATTTACAAATAGCATCGTGGTGGGTAGAAAACACGTAACTAATTGTAGGTTTTATATGACCATTATCCAAGTTTAGTTCTTGCCGTCTATTCCACAACTCTAAACCAGATTTGGGTTAGGGTTAGGGCTAGGGTCAGGGCTTAATGGTCCCTGTCATTTCCAATGTATTGCAGCAAAAGCAGCTATAGACAATAAGGAATCAAATGTAATCATGTTCCAATAAAGCATTACTTAGGAACTCTGAAATTAAAATTTTCATGTGTCACAAAATATGCTTTTGGGGGTTTTTGATGATTCAAAACATAAAAATCATTCTTATCTCCTATACTATGCCAAAACACATGGTGAGCTGGATTTGTGTCTGAGTTGTAGTTGGCTATTTCTGATTCTTCTATCGTTTGCTCTATGGCTGATTTAGCCATCCTGAAAGACCCCCAAATCTTGTATTTTGTATCTTGCCTTTATAGACTCCCTATAACCTAAAATGCATGCTCATCAGTCTGGCCTTGACTGCACTTTGAGGTCGTGGCCCTGGCAGGGTCCCTATCACAGAGGAACCTCCAAGTTTGTTGTTCCCAGGCATTGCCTTCCCAGTGCTTTAATGTCACATTCCCAGAGACTGGCCCTCTTTTGAAGTATGATGGGATTAATCAGTTCCCTTTGATAAAAAGAACCAGAGTGTTTCGGAGGCTTTGGGGAGGTGCTGGATGACAACAGCCCACTTCCTCAGAGCAGAGCAGGGCTGAGGACCGGAGGCAATCCCTTGCTCCCTGCTCTATGGCTGCTTCCCTATCATTCACCCATAAGTGAGTGGCTCCCATCATTAAATCTCATTCCATCCTCAGGAAAATAGAGCCCCATGTCTTGGTTAATTTTCTCATTGCTGAGACAAAATACCGGGCACCCAAATGTAAAGGGGAAATGTTTAAGGCAACCCACAGTTTAGAGAGGTTCAGTCTGTAGTTCACTGCCTTCAAAGCAGGGTGGCATGGCAGAGTGGGCAGGAGGCAGCAGAAGACAAGCAGCAGCAAGTGACAAGTGACAAACCATGACCCTCTTTCTGTCCCTCCTTTCTTATCCAACCTACCCACTGTTAGGGCTGGTAACGCTCATACCCAAGGTGGTGCACCCTTAATCCTACCCAGAACTAAGCCAAATCAATCAGACTAATTTAGTAATTACACACCCTTGATTCCAGTGTCACATACTGCAGATCCAGCCACCCCTGAAAAGCCCCATCTGTGACCACATGAGGCTTTGAAGGGACATCTAGACACAAGCTATAATACCCCACATTGCAGCCACAGAAACTCATTCAGAAAGGTTATAACTGGCCCTAGATCATATGGCTAGTATGCAGTAGAACCAAGCTTGAATTCAGGCCTCCTGGAGCTGGCAGCCCATCCTCCTAACGGTTACACTGTGCTGTATTCGTGAATATTTAGTTGTGTGACAGCTGGTGACCTTCTGAGAGGAACCTCCTCCAATGACAGAAATTGGCCTACCATGATGTATATAAATGTGCACGGGCATACGTCACACCTGAAGTTACATTTCCCTTTCTGTCAGTCCCAGTGATGGTGGGAGGAACACAAGTCACCTTATTTATGTTTGCAAAGCCATGCTGTTCCCTAATCCCCACAGACAGTTTTGAAAGTGAGCCCAGATGGGAAGAAATGCTGCTTTGAAGGTGTGCTAATCCGCAGTGAAGGACTTATCGCATTAAAACACTTCCCATCTCCCTGCATCATCCTCACCAGAGGACGCATTTTAGTCAGAAAAGGCGAAGCTGCTAAAATGAATTAGTTACCTCGTTTTCCAGTAGATAGAGGTGAGACCACATGAATGTAATGTGCAACGACAGGAAATGGCCAGCCTCCTGTAACAAGACTAATTGCGGCTGAGCCCAAGCAGCCGTGGGGGAGTGTGAGCACATGCGCCTCCCTCCTCTGCGTCCTGAAACTCCCAGGAGGCTTCCTCGGCAGAGCCAGCAAAGGAGACAAAGTGGCCATGGTGGTGGCCCCCAGCCCTGTCTAAGCAGGCAGCCAGAGGCAGTGGACAGTCGTCCATGAAGCAGAATGAAGGCTCTCCATTGCTCACTCGGGTTTGCCTTAACTTGCTGTGTGAATCTGACTGAATTCCTTTCACTCTCTGCTTTGTGCACTGGATAGAACCATCACTCCATCTTCAGTCTCCCCTTTTACACAGAAAGGGAACCGCCACTGCATGGCGGTGAGAAACCCAGTCACTGAATACTAGTTCTGTCACTTGGTGCTCTGTGACTTGGGGGCAGCTATTGAGTTTCTTTCTGCCTTAGTTTCCCAGTCTGAAAAATAGGAAGAATAACAGCAGTACTTTCCTCGCACAGTGTTGAAAGGATGGAATGATCTAACCTGAGTAAAACTCTTTCCAGGTTCCTAGTTCATGGTAAGCATAGAAGTAACAGTGACCGTAACTACCCTAGCTCTCTGTGAGCCTCTGACTAGAGAGCAGTGGCTGATGTTTGCATAAATTGTCACAATTTTTATATAAATTGATCACAGGAGGTTTAATCTTCATGAAAACCCAATACAATTTTTGTCTGTGTTTACTTCCCACTCAGGTGAGAAATCAAAGAGCAGAGAGGTTCAGTAACCTTCCTGAAGCCACACAGATTATTACTGTGTATTACTGACCATAAAGAGAAAAGCACCACTCTTATCTGTGTTCTTTCTGCAGTTTGTACACTGCAGTTGTCCCTGAGGAACCAGGAAGCTCTGACTTTCAGTTGTATGAGGTTTGCTCTTATTTGCCTTTACATTTAGTTAAAAATGCTTTGAGGTTTCCCACTGGAAGTAAGAGTAGTGTCCTAAATGGCTACGACATCCATCTTTTTCAGGCAAGATTAGATTAAATTCTTCGTAAGAAGAATATGAAGACAAAGGAAGGAAGTATAATTAATCTGACTTGCAAAGTAGAATTATGCCACAGCACAATAGGCTTGTCAGCCAGACTGTTTTCTTCAGAGAGAAATTACCAGGTGTCTTTATGCTGCCCCGTGGCCTATTTGGGGCTGAGCAAAGAGGACTCAGTTTTGACCCTGTTAAACCATGGAAGTAGCTCCTCCTTAGGAGGAGGATCTAATGCAGGAACGATAAAAGAAAGTCTTGGATTCCTCAGTTTTTCACTACTGTGACCAAATACCTGATGAAATGAAAGAAGGAGGAAGAAGAGGAGGAGGAGGAAGAGGAAGAGGGAGGAGGAGAAGGAGAAGGAAGAGAAGGAGAAGGAGAAGAAGAGAAGGAGGAGGAAGAGGAAGAAGAGGAAGAAGAAGAAGAAGAAGAAGAAGAAGAAGAAGAAGAAGAAGAAGAAGAAGAAGAAGAAGAAGAAGAAGAAGGAGGAGGAGGAGGAGGAGGAGGAGGAGGAGGAGAAGAGAAGGAGGAGGAGGAGAAGGAAAAGAGGAGGAGGAGGAGGAGAGATTTAGTGTGGCTCATGGTGTCAGGGGTTCCAGTCCATGGTATACTGACTCCATTGCTTTTAGGTCTGTGGTGAGGCAGAAACATCATGACAGAAGGATGTGACAGGACAGCTGCTCACCGCATGGCAGCCAGAGGCAGATAGGGAGGAAAAGAGCCAGAGAGGAAGGATCTAGGAAAAAGCATGGTTCCTAGGGTCACACCTCTCTTTTTTTTTAATTTAAAGAGGAAAAAAACAAAACAAAATAAAACAGAATAAAGGGTAGTGACAATACGGTATTTCAAGGAAAAGAGGAGGAGTACAACAGCAATAAAACCTAAGAAATTATTACTTGACTAATTACATACTGACTTCTTTGAAATAGTTGTTCTAATTACAAAGTTAAAACATATAAAGTAGACATTCAATCAGTGAGACTGTTAACAGTTCTGCTCCACGATCTGACAAAAACAATATGGTCATCTATCTTACCCACTCAAATATACATGCAATTATATCAATAGGGTAAAATTAAACACAACAAAACAGAGCAATGCGGATCACAAGAAAGCAATGTAAGACATAAATTTCAAAGCTAGACAATTGGAGAT